>OMKL01034376.1:15195-31352 GCA_900302295.1 Parasudis fraserbrunneri
ACACATATGGGCGCAGAAGCACACAAACACATGTATGTACGCATGCACACACACACAAACACACACACACACACACACACACACACACACACACACACCTTCAGACATCCAACATGACAGTCATCTCTGTCCCTCTCTTGTTAGTTTGTTTAGCTGCCATGATGGATGTCCCTGTCTCTCTCTCTCTCTCTCTCTCTCTCTCTCTCTCTCTCTCTCTCTCTCTCTCTCTCTCTCTCTCTCTCTCTCTCTCTCTCTCTCTCTCTCTCTCTCGTGCTCTCTCTCTCTCTCTTGCTCATGCGCTTCTGAGACATACTGAGTGGTATGTCAATTGTGGAAACAGGACCACACTTATCCCCAAAATGAATGAATGATGTGAAATTTTCCCTCTAAACACAAACATGCTCAGTGTTTTCAGCTGTAGACTATTCACCCAAGAGAGAAGTAGAGACCACCGCAACAGCCGAACAGGGACTTTTTTTTCATCTATTTTTACAACTTCCATTTTATTCCCTCACGGATCGTTTGGCTGTACGTGAGGAAAGACCGCTCAGCCCTCACAAGATGTTCCCCTGAAAAAACTTGTCTAGCTTTTCTACAGGTGCACTTTTGCCAATTTTTGTCAACAAGTATGTTGGCTGTATTGTATCAACAGTGTTCTGAAAAAGCTATTGCTGCTCTCAAGAGGCATTAGGCCTATTCTCTGAATAATCATTATTTTCTGCATTTTCTATTTTGTCTAGAAGTTTCATTTTGTACTTGTGCCAACAGCTGTCTATTGCAGGAAGATTTCAGAATGACTATTGAGCATAAAGGTCTTTATCTTCTCCAGCTGAACAAGAGTGTTTTTCCAGGTGCTCACCTGAGTTTATTGCGTATTTGGTTGGGAGAGTTCAGGTCCCTTGGGTTTCCAGCACTAGGCTAAGCATCACAGACTGACTCACAGACAGACTCTAGAATCTGCTGATGGTAACTGCTCTTGATTTAATAAGGTTAGGTTATTAGGTTATCATGCATACCTACTTACTTGCAGCCTATGATGCGATATGATGATTAAGCTCTCTAAAACCACCCAAACATTTTTTTACTTTTTAATTTTTTTTATTTCTTTATTGATATTGATATTGAAGGATGTCACAGTTGAACTGAATATTACAGCTGTCAATTGGAAACCTAACATTTTTTACTTGAAGAATGCAAGGCCGACCTGAAAACATTCAGGCAGTAGATGGCAGTGTTCTGAAGGCAATCCTTGCACGATGTGGCTTCAGAGCCTTGGCTGTAGCCTTATTAAGCAGCATTTCCCTGGCACTTTTTTTTTCTTCTTCTTTTTTTTTTTTAAGTTGCCTACCTGGACAAGTTGTTGCTTCAGATCCCTCACAAAGTGCTGTTTTAGTTGCGTTGAGAGTTAGTTCTCGCTTCAGGCCAAGTTGTGTTTATCTAAGGTGCCATCTGTGGTTGTCTGGAGCAGGGGTCAGTCAGTCTTCCACGGCTAGCCATCATCAGCCACAGGACTGCAGGAGCTCCTCTGTGGTCCTGTTAGTGTTGGCAGCAGCCTCTCACCTGCAGGACTGCGCTGCACATACTGTAGATTTATGGGATATGGAACAAGGAGCTCCACTCTCCCCTGGAAAGTAAGGTGTTTGTTGTTCAGTGAATAGAGAATAAACGTTGTTCAAATTTTTCCCTGCTGGAAACATTAAATCATTTGGTGAAAAATCATAAAGGCCTAATAGTTCACTGGAAGCAAACATGAACAATTATAACAATTCCTATATCATGAAATAATTTTTAACTTAATTGGTTGCATATTACTTGCATGTTGATAATGTGTTCTTGACAGATTATTGATATGAATACCACAATACAGTATCTGTATGAAAAATGTTAGCCAATTAAAATGGGGACATGTAACAAATGATTTCCAAAATTGTGATAAATTATTTGTTAAAGTTTTACAAAACAAATGTATACGATTTACAACACTGTACAATGTAGGTGTTAATGCTTGGTGATTTTGCCTTTTTACGTCAGCCTGCATAGACTATCAAGGCTCCTTCTGTCTTTGCCTGCAGTGTGTGAGGTTTTGCTTGGGGGAAAAGATCAGATTATCCATAGAGGGAAATGCTCCATGCATGACTTTCCTTGAATTCCACATGAAAAATGGAGAAAGCACTCTGGACAAAAGCAATGCAAGTCCAGGCTAAATTCTTTGCAATCAAACCCTCATAGGAGATAAATTCCATCCAGCAGGTTTACATACTTTAAAACAAAAATGCCCATCAAATCCTCCTCTTTTAAAATAAACACCTCTATGATAATATAAGAGTGATTTATTATTTTGTTGAAGTTTTGAAGTTTTGTAATGCAGGACAATTTTACAGAGGACAAAAGTTTTAACTTTTTTGACCATCCATTTGTCACTTACAACTTGGTGTTTGTTATCTTTACTAACAACTTTGTTACACACCTAACTCAAGCTAAATAAGTAGGTTATTTAAAATGAGCTTGGGTAACATGATTAGGAAATTACAAAATAAAGCATTTTTTCTTATATGATACTGCTATCTACATACTGAAAATGTTATATACTAGCACAGTCAGTCAACTAAAAATAAATCAGATTTTATACCTACAAAAAAATTGAATAAAAAAGTAAGGTATGAGATCATTTTGTCTGGTCTATATTTTCTCAAGTGCTTTTTTACCCATATATCAAACCTCCCCTCACAAGCCTTGAGCAAATCAAATGCGTGTGTTACAGTAAACGCGAGGCCTACTACTTCTAGGCTTGCCATTGATGCAGTACATTATAAGCTCCTCTATAACCAGCAGCTGTCCAGTCGCAGAGTTGCTCTGGCCGTCGCCCCACTAGGTTAGATAACTGTGTGTGATTTGCTAAAATCTCTTTCAACAGTACTGCCAAAGTAAATAGATGTTCGCCTCAAACTGATGTGAATTATATTTTCTCATTGAATGTGGTGTTTGTATTAAGTCCATCAGGAAATAGAAAACAGTAATAAAGCCCCAATCCGGATTTTTAGATAAATAAAAAAGAAGACATATAAATGGGGCGTATATTCACATGCAGTACATGGCCTGTAGGTTCAATTATTATTATCATTATTTTGTAAGTGTCTTAACACATCGTAAATCAGAATATAGGTCTGTTTTACTGCAGGATTTACAAACATACCAACGTAAACAGACATTTTACAGCCACAAAATGCAGCAGATACAACTAAAAGCTCATATTGACCTGTTGTCTGGTGTTAGTCCTTGTATCCAGTGCTCAGTCAATAAACTAGAGAATGAAAACACATTTCCATACATACCTTTTTTGTGTACGTACCCATTTGTTTTCATTTGGATTACAGATTGGCTCTTTAACTTGCTCAGTAACACTTTGCCATTAAGTACATTATATCGTACATTAAGTCATATCTGGGTATCTTTTGGCCACAGATGATAGGATACCTTGAAGTTAATTTTACGTACTTTTCATTCAGTGAGCATTTGTAGCGGGAACTACTTACAAACTTCAGAGACCACTTGTTCCACTTCCACCGTTGTCATCCTATTCCTGTACTGTAAAACAGCAGGCTTCTTCTCATGTTAAGCCTGATGTCTTTAGTCAAAATGAATTCAGACTAAGGCTACTTCTCATTTAATGTAATCTTGAAAGCGGACAAGGAATGCATTCGTGGTAAAATGCAACTCCAAAACCTCCTCCAAAGACATATCTGAAAAATATGGGACTTCATATGTGTCAATAGTAAAATCAGGCAGTTAAAGCAGTAATGTATTCCTACCTCAAAATCCCTTGATTACAAACACACAATTCCTCTGCAACCACCCATGGACGAAATACGTTTTCACAAATGAATACAGTATGCGCTGAACCACTTCGAATAGACACTCCCTTCAAAGTGTACATGGTGGTGTTTGGGTTGAACTGTTTAATAGTGAGATTCAGCCAAGCTCATGGACATTTTAAACTGACATCATTTCCAGTGCTGGCAGGTACCTGAACACAAGACCGCTTGACAATGAGAACCAGGTGGATGCAGAATAATATGGAGGATCCAGTCTTCATCCACAGTTCTGCAGTCGTGTTTTTTATGTGTAGCTAAAATGAAACGGAATGCTTTAGATATGATGAGTCATTTGCTTCATAATCTCTTGGCCCCATTTTCTAACATTTGAAAGTATTCATCACTACTGACATTCAACTTAACATGAACGTTTTCTTTTTAAATTCTATGTAAAAGTAAATTAGCCCATTAATGGGAAGTTTGTACAATAATCCTGGTCTTTCCAAGTGTAATACTTGCCCACACCGCCTTTATGTTTTCAGTTGGTTTTCATTGGTATGTTTCAAACTTACTAACCTCCTTTGAGACCCTAATGTGTTCCATCATAATTATTTTCAAAGCGTTTGATACTGCATCAATGAAAACAAACAGAGCTTTCTTATGGCCCCATTACACAATTAAGTGGACTCAATTAGTAAAGTGCAGCAACCCACATGTTAGCGCAGAAATAAACAATCCAAATAGCTGACTAGGTTATGTAAACAGGCTCGAAATTACCCCTGGAACTCCCCACAACTTTCTTTACAGTAGCCACAGTCAGTCCCAAAAGACCCCAGTGTGAGATTATAAGATTAGTGCCTGAGTAATGGCTCCAACTGCTGCCTGGTCTGATCACACCCCAAACACACACAGTTATAACAATATCATAGAAATTACTACTGTAACATTCTCAAGGTGCGCTCTACAGTATGTTCGTTTTGCTTTCCTTGCAATGGACTACAATCAAATATGGTGCAATGTCATAACATTTTCATACCTAGTAAAAACACAAAGCATGCAAATGTTAACATCCATTTTGTCAGTTTGGACACAGAGATAGAGGTGGAGCAAATGCTGGGTGCACAATGCATTGTGGGATGGGCCAGGAGGACTGAATTACATCAGTCTATCCCCACCTTTATGCACCTAGTCCATTTGCCTTCCTTTTCAAGTTGTCAAGAAGCAACTCTCACAGTGTCTGTTCTGATGATTCAAGTTGCAACATCAACATTGGCAGTGGTGGTGGTGGTAGTAGTAGTAGTAGTAGTAGTAGTAGTAGTGTGTGTGTGTGTGTGTGTGTGTGTGTGTGTGTGTGTGTGTGCATGCACACGTGTGTGTATGTGTGCGTCATACACATTTTTTTTATTTCTCATATATAACGCTACAAATAGCCTAGGTTCAAGCCACAACAACTGAGGTGACTGAGGTGTCAAATATTACAGTAGACTGAAATACACTGTAGTCAGTGATGATGTAACTATGAAAAACACATAGAGTTGAGGGTTATCCACACTCCATTCACTTCAACTGTGTATCTTGTTTTATTCTGTGCATGTCTTACTCTCACCAATATGTCAAACAGTAGTCTCCTGCCCACACATTTCTGACCAAAGACTGGCGCCCACTTGCCTGACTATAGTAATTCCACCCCTAATTGATAACTGCCATTTTGTAAAAGTGCAACATCAAAGTCAGTCTGTTTCTGATAGCAGGATTATTTCTTGTTCACGTCTTGGTCTTTTCTGGGTGGGGGACACTGAGATAACAATCATTTAGCCGCAACTATTTAACTGCAGCAATTGGTACATTTTTTCAGTCCACTATCTGCTTTAATCTTTAACGATAATGTCTGAGTATGCTGAGTTAAGGAAAAGAAGTCGGAGTTTATTTTCTCATTTCTTTGTATCTGTGATATTTTTGATATATTTGTTCACTGAAAGCAACCTTTGCTTCCAGTCAGCATTTTCAAATAATTTTGGCCAGAATAGCATAGCCTACAGTTGTTTTTATCAAAACAAACGCATTGGGTTTATTGGCTGCAGCCAAGCTGCTAGTATAAGTCTGCCTGTTTGTCGGTCTGTCTGTCTGTTTGTCTGTCTGTTAGTCCATTCCAAAAATTCCAAAACATTTACTTTACCATGACATAGTGCATGATAGAGACATGAAATTTGCCACAATGATAGATATTGGTGTGTCAATGCATCACAACAAATATCACACCAATTTTCCTGATGGTGGCACTATAATCAAAGGTCGAAATGTCAAACTTTGAAAAGCCATAACTTGTACACCGACATTCATTACAATGGGGGGTGTAATTCGATAGAAAATAGTTCCTACATTAAACTGCTCACAACAAGGTCTGCGGATTATATTGAGTAACAAGGTCATGATTTGTGGAAAGAGACATTGCTTTTGAGTTTTTCAAATATATATTTTGGTGCTTTGAGCACCGCAAGCCAAGTCCCATTCAGCTCCATTGTATTGAAGTGATGGCAGATATCTCTATGGCAGATATCTCCAAAACGATAGGCAAATCACACCAAAACGATCTGGATGGATAGATAGCACTCCAGGTAACAATTTTTTTCAATTATTATTATTATTTATTTATTTATTTTTAATTTTGGGTGAACTGCCCCTTTAACCTGACCCTAACCAGGAAACCATCAGGCTTCCTGAAATACTATATTTGTGAGTCCCAAAACATAAAAATAGGACCTATAAAAATTATAACATATTGCGTATGCCATATCTTTCCTGGGTTTCCTCAACTCCAGGAGGAGCAGGAGATGAGGTGGTGGTTGTGACATGGTTTATCATTCACATCAGCCAGTAATTTATAACAGCCCCTAGCTCTCAGCGCCAGATTATCGCTCTGCTCCACAGTGCTTACAAACAAGACAGAGATGCTGGTAGTGTGTATTCTCACCACCTCCTGAAAGAAAGCAAGGGAAAGGGTCCGTTTGCGTCACCGGTTTATCCCAAAATGCGGGCTGTATCTAGCAAGCATGACCCTAAGATACTCTGCTGTCTTATACCCTATACTTCTACAGGAGCAAATCAAAGGTTTAGGTGGCTTCATTCCAAGAAAATATTTATAAAAGCGCTATATCGACTTTTTGATGGTGGAACAGAATTGGGAGTAACTGTCACAATTTGATGATTAATTATCCACCATCTGTTGGCGACCTGAAAAAGGAGACATTATAGAACAGGATTATGGATACACCTGTGACACCATTTCTGTTAACCCTTTCAGGTGTACAGTCTCACACATGAGATTAGAAATTTGAGAACTGAACATTCTAATGGTGATGTCACAATGGCTACTGGCCATTGAAAGCTATTCTCTAAGACAAAATTCTGAGAAATCATAAAAACAAAAACAAAAAAACATACATCTGAAACGATTGATAAACCAAGGTGGTACAGCTGAACTGCGATAGCAGCAGGGTAGACCAGTGACTGAAGAATGAGAAAACTGAAGACATTTAAGGGGTTTTGCTCATTAGAGGGCATTTGGTGCCTGTGTGTGCATCAGAGCATACTGATGGCTGCACCATGCAAAGCAAATACAGATAGAAAATCTGCCTTATCAGTTTGTGGTGCCCTACATCCACTGAATTGAATAAGGTACAATTGTCTGTAACATGGAGACCTGAGAAGATTTATTAGTAGGAAGAAAAGCAGTGTGAGCATTTCAAATTGTTAGTTACGTTACACTGGTCTAACAGCTCATTACAATTGTAAAGTTTAGTATGTTTGTTGACTCCAGGAAGAATAGCTGCTGCAATGCAGTAGCTATGGGGATCCTATTAAACTAAACTAAACAACATCCTTCTCTCAACTGCCTCATGCTGTTGTATCACGGCTCTAATTGGAGCTTGCTGTGGTGCACACTACTGCTACATACTGTCTAATAGATGACATATTCAACAACTCCCCCTTACCATTGAATTGTCTGTTGGCAACTCACGAACATGAAGGAGCCTTGCATATGTTGCACGGCTGTGTGTGTGCAAGCATAAGACTTGGTAGCATAAAGAACATCTTGGACACAGGGACAAATCATCTCTGCTCCTGTTTCACCGAAAAAGTTGTTGAAAACAAACAAATCATTCATAACTCACCACTAGAGTTGAAAGATGTGATATGGGGTGCTATAGGATAATCAGTCAAAGACTGTGTGAAGCAATAACATTGTGATTATTTATACAATTGCAGGTACCATGGTAAAACTGAAATTGCCATCAAACTACCACGATACTTTTTCATCAGGGTAGTATATGGGGTTTAAACAGAGAGCAGGGGGAGGTACAGAACATATATATATATATATATATAGAGAGAGAGAGAGAGAGAGAGAGAGAGAGAGAGAGAGAGAGAGAGACTAGCAGTATTGTGACAGGTGACTTGACACTGTAAATGTTAACAGACTTGGCATAACAGATTTTGGCACCATTGTTCTGGGCATTCTGGTGTGTTTTGCTGTCTGACACAAAACACGGTGACTGCTTCTGATTTTCCTTTGAATCACTATTGGATGGTCTTTGTTGGCAGTTGAGATTCAGTTGAGGAATTCAAGAACCAAGCCAGCGATGATGTTTTTTCTCAAGGGATTCACCATAGTTACTAAACACCTCCTAAAAGCCACATTAAAACCTTTCACCCTATATACTGTTTTCGCTGCAGACAGAGATGAAGGGAGAAAAGTGACTGACTTGTGTCACTATTATTCAAATATGATGTAATGAAGTCAGTTCCACCAGTGTATGTTGTTACTACTGTCTGATGGTGGAGTGGCCCCAGCGGGCAAGCGCATGGGGAACTATTACGGTGCCTTTGATCCCAGTTATACAAACGTCCTGCCCGCCCTTCGTGGCCCGGGACCACACCCATAACTGTACACGTCAAACGTCAGAGTGGCCGGTCCATGGTGTCTGTGTGTGTGAAGAGGACCTTAGCCAAAACAACTGGGTGAGATTGAAAAATCCCCACAGAGCAAGTCCAGTCCTTCAGATCTGTCAGTGTCTGTGACTCAACCCCTCTCCTCTGGCTCCACGGTTCACCTCACTCAGGACTAGAACTGCTGATGTAAGAAACTCCAGGCGAATTTGGAAACCTTTTGTTATCATAGCTTTCCATCTCCATCTGCCCTGCGTTGCAACACAGCCAAAGGTCCAGTCCTTTTGTTGGTCGCGCTAGTCACCTTTTGTCTCAGTGCCGGGTACAGTGCTGCTCTTTTCTATCATAAAACGAAGGTCACGTGCAGATTAAGAGTGTCAAAAGAGTGAGATATTCTGTGGGGCTATTTCTTTGTGTGGTTGGATGTTTTCCATAAAGGATGGGGAAGAATAGTTATCTTGGCTATATTCACATGCCACCTCTCTCCAACTATTCCCTTTCCCTGAATAACAGTGAAACATCTCAGTGTTGTACACAGTAGAGATTTATAGCACACTGCTGTAACTCCAGCAGTCACAGTTTGGGATTTGGCCGGGATAACTTAAACTGTTTATAAGGAATATCTTAAAGAGTTGCAGTGTACAAGCTTTGATTTTCACCCCAGACTCCCAGATAAATACATAAAGTGAGAAACTGTCCATTTCTTCTTGAAAAATGACCTCCACTCCCTGAAAGGTGTGTTTCATCCCAGAGTCCATGCACACTGATCCTTTACATGGACGGAACGTACACAGGAGGAGAAGATGATTGAATAATGGTCGATACCTCATTAGTGAGACACTATGTGGTCTATGAGGTCCTCGTTACGGACAGAAATATCATTGGCCCGTGTTGTCAATGTCGACCTGGTGTTCTTGGAGTCTTGCCAGAGGGGCTCCCCCCTTCCCAAGCTCACAACTTTAACAAGTCGGACTTGAGTGACCCGGGGAAACAGCTTAATTGCCCTCCGTGGACCCTGTTTCAACACTGCTAGGGTGGGTGGTCTGCCCCCATCTCTCCAGTACATATCATTATGAGTGCAATGTGTATCATAAATGGATGAACATCTTTGCAGCAATTCTCTCCTTGGATATGTGCTCCTAAGAGGAATATAATTGTTGCAAGATTGTAATGGCATTATCCTTTTTATTAGAGTACTAAATTCTCATGTCTCACATTAGGTCATATTTATCACAAATATCATGAGCCCATTGTAATTTCATTACAGTACAATAGGGTGTCATCTGCATATCTTTTTATTTTTTATTTTTGCACATTCACTTGTAGCACGGCAATACTTTATAATGAAATAACACTGTTTATGTACTTGGTGTGATGTGCAATCATGTCATGTTATGTGAACACACAATTTTCATGTGTTTTAAACACCAGGGTCATGGGATTGGCTGTACCTCAATATGGGGTCACCTGCCAACAAAGGTTGGGAACCCCTGCAGCACAGAAATAAACATGGTTAATTCTCTGAGTAGGCCTATATGTTTTTTCTCTTTCCTAGTCACAGTACTGTACATACATTAGATCGTGGCATGCATCACACGTCCAGTATCTAATCAGTGTCCTGCTGATTTATGAGATCAATGGCGCCATATTTCTGGGCTTCACCAACCCATTTAAAACCAGTGACATGCAACATTGGATCAGAGTGTCACTCTCCTCATCTGCTGTTAATCAGTCATCTCTTTTAATGTCTGACTGTATGTTTTACTGCTCCCTCCCCCCCGCAGAGGATCAGGGAGTCAGGTTCGCGTGTATGTAGGTTGTAAACCTGTTGGTAAATGCCATCTTAATGCTTGGCACAGGACATTTTTGCCGCACCTGTCTTTCAACATACATTTTGAGTGTTTTTCATAGATTTGATTTGATTGAGATTTATTTTATTTTCGTGTCATGCACACAAAGTGCCCAACCCTTATTGTTTTATACGACACCAAAAATGCAGATGCAGTGTTCAAATATTTCATTACATTTCATTTCATAACAAAATGTCAGATTATTATACATCTTGGTCTTAAACAAAATATTCTGCCTTCTCTCCCAAGCTTGGCAAATAAAATCTGCTACAAAAAAGGTTCCCTTCCTAAAGCACAACTTCATTTTTCATAATCATCCAGCCCAAAGAAATCAATGTAAATGGTTGGTAAAATGGACATTTTACTAAAAAGTACATCCCGTAGACATATAGACATGCTCTGCTGATAAGAGTTCAGCCCCATGAAATATAGAAATAGAAATATTTAATATGCGTTCATATATATATATATATATATATATAAAATTTCTCATGCCAATCCCAATTTAATCGCCAAACACAAAGAACTACTGTAATTTGTCATGGTAATAATGGCACAGACAGGACAACCTCCATCACTGCACAAGGACAGCATGGCAAACAATTACACAGTAGACCAGATTTCATTAATATATGTGTTTTAATTTTTATGTGATTTATTTTTAGTGTTTGGTATAATCCATGACATTAGCTAGCTTTTACAGAGATTATTCCCATACTTAGATTGTAATTTTGTGTGGATTGAGTGAACACCAAGATACAGAATGTCCTTGTTGTTATTCAGAAACGCATAGGAATTGTTTCAAGGAAGTCTAGACTTCATTTTATCCAATTATTACGGTAAGTCCGTGACGCTGTAAAGACACTTTACCATCAAAACATTCTTTGCTCAAGCACCTTTTCCAGGTTAAGTGTTGATTAAAGCCACTCTTCTATGGGCCAGGCCAGACATGATGGTACTGCACTGAAGAACAAAGAGGGATATATGATGTAGCAAGTCAAATGGATATATGGTCAGGTCATTTAACAGCACTTTACATTAATCTTTTTTTTATTTCTACTAATGAGTGCCACTGTATCCTTTACTGCAAGTGAGGAATTTTTATGACCTTTCCAGGCCTTTTGATCAGGTGACAATGTTTTCTTGGCGAAGGAGAGGAGGAAAATATTCTTGGTGTGGTCAAGTATATCAGCCTCTCTAAAGAGTAAGCAATCACTGGTGATAATTTATGTAGGCCTGATTGCCACCGTGCCACATGTACAGTACGTCATCAAAAACATTACTATTACGGATGTTACACTTTTCTATGGCCAGCTGGGGCAAGGGCTCACATAAGTCTTGGTTAGCCCTGTTAGGTTCTGTCATGGAAACAAGACTATTCATGCTGTCATAGCTTCCTCTCTGGATGAGTCTCAGCCTTAAACCCAAGGGTCCAAATGTCATTCCCCTTCATGATAGCAAAGACTGGGCTACACCTTCCTTTTTGGGTGAGTCTCTCTAGTCTCTCACCCAAGTTCTCTGCCTGCCAACATGAAAGATGGCTGCGCCACCAATAGACAATTGTATTAAAGATGTCTTCCCCTGTGTTTGACACAGTTCTCTGGTTTACCTCACAGAGCAATGCACCATTACAAAAAATATCATGGTATTTCTATAATTTTTTATGCCATGTACCATCCATGTAGCCTACCATCCATGTACCATTGGTATGGTTTAAATCGGATTATAGGCTACCATGGTATTACCATGATTTGAGTAGTACAAAAGTGGTACCATGGCAATACATTACTTTAACCGTAGTACCATGGTAAATTATTTAGGCCTATACAATGGCTGGAAGGCTACCATGGTAAAACTGAAAATACCATCACATTACCATGCGGGCAGCACAGTTTCGGGTTCAATTAGCTACTAGCAAATGTAGCACTTGAATGTATTTGCTATTAGTAACATTAGCTAACATTATGTCCAATAGGCAAATTGTTAGCGTTGTGATCTTTGATAACCTCAGCTAGTGTTAGTTGTAATGGTTGGTAGCTAAATATTCACTCTAGATTCACTCAGCTAACGAGCATCTATTTTGCACTGAGGGGAAGACCAGGTGGACCAAATTACATCAAACACAGAGAAAGACATCTTTAGTAGTCCCGCAACTGCCCATAAAGCAAATTAAAAAGCACACTCTTGAATTAGATATAGCCTAAGATAGTGGGTATTTCTGCCAGAGGAGATTAACTGACTTCATCAACACCATTACACTAATTTGTACACAACTGGTTATTCACCTTTGTACATGAGAGTTAATGGCTATGCTCAAGGTTAGAGGTATTCCTCAGCTGATGTCAACTTGGATAGTTGTAGGCGCTAAGGAGCTTCTGAAAACAAACAGACAATGTTTAACTGGAGCTGGGGGACTTGGTCCACAAAGAGTCTCATAAAGAACTTCTATGACATCTGTTTCCTTCCCCTGATGACCCCTGGGAGGGCATGGCAGGGCCACGGACATAGCCACAGGTCACACAGAGGGGAAAACATTTCCCTGCCAACAGTGACCAATGACAGACCACCAACGGTTGCACTAGCATGGGGTTTAGTCAGCTGAAGCCCGAGCAGTACATGACACACGGGGAGATAAATGATGGATAAACACCTTTCAGTTGGTTTGAGTTAGACCATCAGAAAATCTGCTATGCTGTAGTATATATGGTATGGATTTCACCTCAGTTACCGATCATGCCAATAATTTCCACCAAGAGTATGGTTATCTAGGACAATTGCTGTGCTTCTGGTGTTAGCCTCTCTGGTTATTAATGATTTCAAATGGGGAAAAATTAGGTGTCCCCCAAAATGCCATTTGAAGATTCCACAGACGAAATTACAGTGGTGAGTTACTCTACTTACTCTAAATACTTTACTACTATAAATCATTTTTAATGTTCATCTGTCTTACCCCATTTGAAATCATAAAGCAGCAAGAGAGGCTAGCACCAGAGGCACACCGTTTAAACTACAGCTGTACGGATACAAATGTTCTGTGGCAATCAACATGATCGTTAAGTGAGAGAAAAAGTATTGGACCCTTTAAAGACCCAATCAGTGATACGAACGTAAACAAATGGGTAGCCCCATGACCAAATAAATAAATAAATAAATAAATAAATACATTGATAGTTGATAGACTTAGCTCTTGATACAAGCACTAACACTAGAAAAAAGGTAAATATGAGTTAACGGTTTGTTTATGGTGGTTATGTTTGTAAGGCAAGGCAAGGCAAGTTTATTTATATAGCATATTTTCATACACAGTGGCAATTCAAAGTGCTTTACATAAAATAAATTAAAAAAGGGAAACGTTTACAAAAATAACATGATTTTAAAAAGAATAAAAGGATTAGGATATTAAAGAATATAAAAAATCACAGTGCATTTTAATAAATCAGAGAAAAAAAAAACAATCACAATATCACTCTCAAAATGACACGTTTACTGTCATTTGGTTCAGATTTCTTGAATGATTTTCCTGAGCTTGGTAGGGCAGGGGAATTTAGCCCCTTCTCAGAAGGATTCTAACCTTCTGGTGGGTCACGGGACTTTAGCCCCTTCTCAGAAGGATTCTAACCTTCTGGTGAGTCAGGGGTGGGCAGAACCATTCACAGAAACTGAAATACAATAATATATATCATTCTCAAAATTACATCTTTAAGAGCAAAAACAATAAAGATCCAGCAGCATTTAAAAGGGAGATGTAAACATAAAAGTCTTTAGCCTATTATTTAAATTAGCCAGAGTTGGGGCAGATCTCAGCTCTTCCAGAAGTTTATTCCAGCTATGTATAGCATAATAACTGAATGCAGCTTCACCGTGTTTTGTATTGATCTTAGGAACAGTTAGCAGACCAGTCCCTGATGATCTAAAAGTCTAGATGGTTAATAGTGTGGAAGCAAGTCAGAGTTGTATTTTGGCCCTAAACCATTGAGTGATTTATAGACAAGTAACAGTATTTTGAAGTGAATTCTATGACACACTGGTAGCCAATGCTAAGACCTGAGAACTGGTGTATTATGTTCCGATTTCTTAGTCTTTGTTAGAACTCTAGCAGCAGCATTCTGAATGAGCTGTAGCTGCCTAAGTGCTTTTTTGGGAAGGCCTGAGAAAAGACCATTACAGTTGTCTAACCTACTGGAAATGAAAGCGTGAATTATTTTTTCTAGGTCTTGTTTGGACATGTATCCTCTAATTCTTGCTATATTTGTAAGATGGTAATAGACCGATTCTGTTCTAGACTTGATGTGAGCATTACAATTTAGATCTGAGTCAATAATAACACCAAAATTTCTGACTTTGTTATTGGACTTCAAAGAAAGGGAATCAAGATGTGCACCAGCTTTCAGCCTTTCTTCCTTGTCCAATTAACTCCAAAGACAATTATCCCAGTTTTGTCTTTGTTTAGTTGGAGGAAATGTTGGTTATTGCACACACACAGTCTATAGGAGCATAGTCACTTGATGAGAGAGCTATGTATAACTGAGTGTCGTCCGCATAGTTTTGGAACGCGATTTCCAGTGGGAGCATATAGCGGTTAAATAAAAGAGGTCCCAGAATTGACCCTTGAGGGACCCCACATGTCATGCTAGTTCATTCAGATGTGTAGCTGCCAATGGTAACAAAATATTCCCTGTCTTGCAGATAGGACCTGAACCAATCTAAGGCCGTGCCGGAGAGTCCAACCGAATTTTTCATTCTGTCTAGCAGTATTGAATGGTCAGCAGTATCGAAAGCAGCACTAAGATCCAATAACGCTAGGATTGAAATGTTACCTGAGTCTGTGTTCATGTACATGTCATTTAGAACCTTAATAAGTGCAGTTTCAGTGCTGTGATGGGGTCGAAAACCTGATGGGAATTTGTCTAAGAGACCATTTGAAATTAAAAAGTTGTTAAGTTGTTGGTAGACAACTTTTTCAATTATTTTATTTATAAAGGGTAGATTTGACATGGGTCTGTAGTTGTTAATTACAGAGGCATCCAGGCTACAGTTTTTTAGTAGAGGCTTGATAATTCAAAGATTATTCAATAAAAGAGATGACACATATGATTTAAGAGGGAAACTCAACCTCAAACCTCCTACTATCCGTACTACTATGAAAGGCATGTGTATTTCAGTTTGTGGGGTTCGAATATGGAACGATATAGACGATGAAATAAAAATGTGTAATGACATCACAAAGTTCAAATTCAAATATAAGCTTTATTTAATAGATAAGTATGTGGAATAATAGAGTTGTTCTTAAGGTTACATTTCTATTTTTATATATGGATTATTTTATTTATATGGATTATTTTATTTATATATGAATTTTATAAAACTTTTAGAAAACTTTTGGCATATGATCTGATTTTGAATACCTTTTGTAATATAAAATTGTCATAGAGGGGGCAGGACAAGATAAGCCTGGGCTTCATCCTGTCCCTTCTCGAACGTATTGTATTTTTGTTTTATTTTTACTTGAATGTTTTTTAATCTAAATGTAGTTGGTGATTATTACAAA
>OMKL01034376.1:31372-46334 GCA_900302295.1 Parasudis fraserbrunneri
TATATTCCATTTTCTTAGTCTTTGTTAGAACTCTAGCAGCAGCATTCTGAATGAGCTGTAGCTGCCTAAGTGCTTTTTTGGGAAGGCCTGAGAAAAGACCATTACAGTAGTCTAACCTATTGGAAATGAAGGCGTGAATTTGTGAATGTTTGGACATGTGTCCTCTAATTCTTGTTATATTTTTAAGATGATAATAGGCTGATTTTGTAATAGACTTGATGTGAGCATTCAAATTTAGATCTGAGTCAATAATAACACCAAGATTTCTGACTTGTTTATTGGACTTCAAAGAAAGGGAATAAATATGTGCACCAGCTTTCAGCCTTTCTTCCTTGGCTCCAAAAACAATTATCTCAGTTTTGTCTTTGTTTAGTTGGAGGAAACTTTGGCACATCCAGTCATTGATTTGGTCAATGAACACACACAGCGAGTCTATAGGACCATAGTCATTTGATGAGAGAGCTATGTATAATTGAGTGTCGTCCACATAGTTATGGTACGCAATTCTGTTCTTTTGCATAATTAGGCCCAGTGGGAGCATATAGAGGTTAAATAAAAGAGGTCCCAGAATTGACCCTTGAGGGACCCCACATGTCATGCTAGTTCATTCTGATGTGTAGTTGCCAATGGAAACAAAATATTCCCTGTCTTGCGGATAGGACCTGAACCAATCTAAGGCCGTGCCAGAGAGTCCAACCCAGTTTTTCATTCTGTCTAGCAGTATTGAGAGTCTCTGTTCATGTGAATGTTATTTAGAATCTTAATAAGTGCAGTTTCAGTGCTGTGGTGGGGTCGAAAACCTGATTGGAATTTGTCTAGGAGACCATTTGAAGTCAAAAAGTTGTTAAGTTGTTGGTAGACAACTTTTTCAATTATTTTACTTATAAAGGGTAGATTTGATATGGGTCTGTAGTTGCTAATTACAGAGGCATCCAGGCTACACTTTTTTAGTAAAGGCTTGATAACTGCAGTTTTCAGTGCCTTTGGAAAAATGTCCGACAGGAGGGAGCTGTTAACTATTTGCAGTAAATCAGTAAAGAATTTTCTAAGAAGCTCGTATTGGATACATCAAATGTCAAAACAAACATGTACCTTTTACTCAGAATTTATTTGATCATTTTATTGAAATCTGCACAGTAGTAATTTGTTTATACTTCAGAAGTATATGATATTCAGAATAGCTACCAAAAATTAATGGAAGTTAGTGAGGAGCCTGATACCTGGGAGGAATGGTGGAATCTGTAGATAGCAACCATATCAGGCTAGCTTACCGGTAAAGGGGTAAATATTGCTCCAAAGTTAAGCAAAGATTTGAGGTGAAATATCGGCATGGCCATTTTCAAAGGGGTCTGATGATGTTAGTCCCCATAGTTGCCATTTCAATGTATTGACACCATATTTATTTATTTTTTTATTTTTTTTACTTGACCTCACTGTATAAAATGAACTGTGACCTCTAGGATAATCACAGCCTCATTAAACTTTACAACCAGACACTGGAGACCTGCGAGTATGGCGTGCCGTACCTTGACAGTAAGTGGGGTATTCTGAGACATTTTCAGAATAAAGAGCTCACCATCCAATCAGCGAAATCTCCAGATGTCACACGTTATTGAAACCAAATCACAGTATGAACTTTTCTAAAGTGTTCTTCAAGGTGTTAGTGTTTTATTTATTTTTGGGGGGATTTTTTACTTTGCAACTATGGTATCAACTCAAAACTTCGTGCAGCAATCTATTACACATAATTTAGCTTAATGGCCATCATATATATTTCCTTAATAATATCCTAAATCCTTAAACACTCTCAACTTTCTAAAATTTGATTAGGCCGACATCAAAAGACAATGTTTATGACAGATTTATGACTAGAACAAAATGTACACACAGTTCTAAGCTGCATCTCAAATTAATCTTCAAGTTCCCATCTCTCAGATGATGTAAAACAGTTATATGTGGTATCTACTGTTGACCTTGTATCTCCCCCTTAAGCCCCCCCCCCCAAAAAAAAAAAAAAAAAGACAAAAATGGATCTATGGTGGGTCACAGGGGGTTAAGCGAACTTTGATAATGTCGTGGTGGGATTTATTTAAAATTACATTCAATTACAGATTACTGATACATGCTTAAAATTTTAATAAGTGAGGTAATTCCCTGGATTATACTTGATAATGTGATCTGATCATTTCTTTCGCCAATGAAACATGGTTAACAATGTTTTTGTGATCAGTTACTGTAATCCTATTATAATTACCATATTACTCTTCAACCCCAGTGATTTGCTAGTTGCTGTTGTTGTTGTTGTTGTTGGTGTTGTTTCATAAACTAGCAAAATATTTATTAATGTATTTATCTTTCTAAATATAAAAGGTTTATTGACTAATTGGTGGGATATGTTCATAAAAAAAGGAATATATATATATATTATGCATGGTCCCCACTGAATAATTTATTTTCTGTCCTGTCCTTCATCAAAACCTTGATTTTTATTCATGGACCATTTATATACTGTATATTGAACTATAATCTAATTGGTTCTGCAATAGCAGACACATTGGAGATATGCGTATTATATGAAGTAAATATTAAGCCAATTAGCCAGCCATGCAGCTTTAGAAATGCCAAAATGTACTGTATGCCTCAAATGGCTCATATCACCTCTATATTGATAAAGTGTTGGGGAAGCATTTTTGAGAGTAAGATTTCATATTATCATTGGAGATATTCATATTGAAATGCTCACAGTGCAATCAATCTATCCAGGGAATATCATGTTGAAAAATAAAGCTAGATACATTTTATTGTCAGTCACATTTTTTTCTTAAGGAAGTCCTCTCCACTATGATCACGGCAGCTTTTAGAGCTAAGGCTTATGGGGTTGTTTCAGAATGAGGAGAACAAATATTGTACAAATGGATAATATGTGTGTGATGTTCAGTCAACCTGATAGTGTGAACCACTGAATTCTAGGGATACTGCGCTATGAGCATCATTGTGCAACATGAGACGATAACTCCAGTAACAATTCCCTTCAAAGGCAATGTGTTTTTCTCAAGTCCTTTAAAACCTCTCTTTCCCAGCCAGAAAGTGCCAGAGGGAAAACCACTAGGATACACTTTGATCTCGCCAGGTCTATCACTTTTGATAAGAGCTTCTGAAGCAAATGAGCAAAACATTGTCACTCAAGGAGCAGACGGGTTGTATGGCATTTTAATTAATGGAAACTGCTTGAAGCTCAAAATGGTTGGAGGAAAGAGGGGGGAAAACAGCAAGATTAAAGGGGAACATCACCCAAATTAAGAATTCCAATATGTCATTTTTATAGCCTAGGAAAGTTCAATCAATATTTGTGAACATGAGCTACTCTCTCCCAAAGCCAGAAACCAGAGAAGTAAGACTCAAACTTGTGATGTCATCAGGTATAAAGTCTGGAACTGCTCCATCGACATTGAACGGGAGTCTGATTTTGTGGACCCACATAATGTTTGTGTTCTTTTTTATACCCAAATGAGCTTTATTCTATCGTAGTGTTCTCAGTTCTGAAACAGAAAATGTATCCACATACTCAGAACATTTCCCTGGGTGCTCTCAGTGTCATCTTTACCATCTTTTCCAATTCACTGTCTATGGAGCAACTTTAGACTTTATATCTAATGACATCACAAATTTGAGTTGTAGCACTCTAGTTTTTGGATTTGGGAGAGAGTTGTTTGTTTTCACTAAAATGTTTGGACTGTCTTAGACCATAGGAGTAACATGTACAAATTCTTAAAATGAGCGTAGTTCCACTTTAAGTTGTGTTTCTTCTTTTTTTTTCTATGACTGATTAAAAAAAAGAATTTACACTGGATTTATTGAATTGATGCTAACCCATACAAATATGTGTAAACAATGATAAATGATTACAAATTAAGAACACATCTGACCAGTCAATCCCTCTGCATTCTTCCAACATTGTTCTTTTCACAAAGCAACACAGTCAAAGGAGATCGATATATGTAATGTTGTAAGAACTGCTAAGTTCAGTTGATGCATTTAAGGTGAGAAATCCTCACTACACCACATTAACAATATTGATTTTCACACAACTACTTCTCTCTCCATTTCCTAAAGTGCTCACCCTGAATATTTAACAGTTTTGCTGTGTTAAACCAAATACAAAACACACACAAGTCCGTGTTGAGGTCAAGAAAAGAACAAGAAAAAGGCTGGAAAGTGTTTTCTGAGACCAAGAAAAAAAGGTGCAAATGTTTCAAATGTATTTTGGCAATGCACTCCAATGATATACAGTATATCTATTTCCCTGTTAAAGGCTATGTCTGTATTCATAGCACCAACAACATACAGCAACATGTTTTGTTGTTGTAATAGTAGTAGCAGTAGTAGTATTAGTAGCAGCAGTGGTAGTAGTTGCTGTTATTGTTGTTGTTGTTGTTGTTGTTGTTGTTGTTGTTGTGGGTTTTGTTCATTTTCGATTTGACAATATAATTCAATGGAATGATTAGTAAGAAATTCAAAACCACAATCTGAAACCAAGGGAAGACCAAGTCAAAGGTCTGAGACCAAGACCACGAGTTCTTCATCCTCACACAAAACCTGGCTCTTCTATGCATGTACAGTAAGTCCATTATGAGAGCAACATAACAGCACCCTCTTGTATTAAGCTAAATCCTTCAACACAACCATTAATAATTTCAATCCAACCCACTGAAATAGTAAAAAACACAAGGTTTTAAACTGGGCCAGTTTCACAGATATGTACTAAGCCTAGTTCTATATAAGGATTTTTCCTCAGTAGAAATCTTCAAGCTTTTTATAACTAAATTCGACTCATATAATTTGAAACTGGCCCATAATATCCTAATCCTTTAAGATTACTGACAATGATGAGCATAAACATGTGTAAATGGATGTACAGTATGTACAGTAGGCCACATGATCCTTCTTTGAAACAGCAGAGCGAGAGGCTTTATGCCTCGGATCACCTCTGTTAGTTAGAGGGGACTGCTGCTATTGATTGCAGTTAGAGCTGAGATGAGACAAGGTTTCTCTAAGCTGCTTGATGTGTGGAAAGCTGTATGGATTTTCTTTAACCTAGAACCCCCTCTAGTTCTTCAGCCTTTCACAGTGGACCCTGCTGTTAATAGTGGTGGAGCTGCAGTATAATACATTATTCTAAATGGCAAATAGCGCTGATAGTCTGTAAAGGCAAACACGGTGAAAACACAGTACTCCCACTTCCTGAAGAAGTATCAGGGTATAGCATGATGAGAGAAGGAGATATATTGTATTACAGAGATTGTTCAGCCTTAAATGGAAAATCCACCCTAAAACAAAATTTACATTGTACTCTTCCAATGGTCTTGAACAGTTCAGTCAATATCTGTAAACATAAACAACTGTCTCAATAAGCTGGGAATCAGATCATTAAGACTCAAAAGAATTTGAGATTTCATCAAGTTTTTGGAGTTGGTCCATTGACAAAAAATCTTTTGTTTTGAGCTACATTGAAATGAGTTGTATTCAAATGTAGGGCTTACAGCTCTGAGCCAGAACATTGGCCAATAAAATCACCATGGTCACTGTGTCCTAGGAGCTGTTCTTGTTATTCACTGTCTATGGAGCAGTTCCAGGATTTGTGTCTTGATGACATCATCAGGAATGTCTTATTTCTCTGTTGTTCAACTTAAAGGAACACTCCAACATTTTGGGAAATTCACTTCTTTGCCATCTTCCCCAGAGTCAGACAAGAAGATAGACAGCAATTTAATCTCTATGTGTCCAGTACAGAGAGAGAGAGAGAGATCCGGTTGCATGCTAGCTTAGCTTAGCACAATAACTGGAAGCAGGTTACAGCAGCTAGCCTAGCTCAGTCAAAAGTGAGGAAATACACCTTCCAAAAACTCCAAAACTGTCTTATTTACACATTGTATCTTGTGTATTTATCACGTGTAGAAATAACAATGTAAAAACGAGACACTAGTTTTCGAAATAGATCCACGGTTGGGGCTATTTTCTTGATGAATAACCACTGGGCGCAATGATCTCAAAAGCCCAGTTGTAACTTCCATCAACAAAACCATTGACTAGCTAACCTACAGAGGAACGACTGCTAATCATGGCCAACTTCATAAGAGGATGATTACTTCTGGACAAGCCAAGATCCAGAACCTTATCTATTTGAACCATAATTTAAAGAGGAGGAATTACAGGTTTTGGAAGCTGAGTGGGCAAGAAGGGAGGCTGAGCCAGTCGAGCAGTCTGGGGCCGAGGGGAGAGCCAGAACACGTGGTAAATACATAAGATACAACATGTAAATAAGAACAAGTTTTTGACTTGTTGGAAGTGTATTTCTTCACTTTTGATGGAGCTAGGTAGATGACAGAAACAAGAGTTGCCGATATTACCATATGGTGGCTTTAGAGGAAAGGTCATGGGTTCACCAAAATCAACAGGTTTGTTCATCTAGGGGACATGAATATTCACAGCAAATTTGTGACTGTACAACTAACGGGTCAGTCACATTTTCCCTCTAAATTGTCCCCTTTCCAGCTTTATTTCTTTCATTTTTCTTTTTTCTCTCAGAGGGCACATGCACATTGGTTCCTGAATATTTGATAATGTCAATATAAAAGGCCAGGTGCATATTTTTTCTCAGCGTTTAGCTGTTTACAGCTCACTGCATGGTCCAATCCAGCCATCCAGTCTGAGCTGGAATACCCTGAAACCCCACCATCTCTCTGTCATTATCGTTGACTAACTAGACTTTAACCTGTTGAACCTGAGTTATGGTGCTGATCTTGGTCTGGTGCTGAAACGTCGAGTCACTCTTCACTCTTTAGTTATTATGTCAATTTTAATTTAAACAAATCAGATTTATTTTGTTTTGTTGTCTCTTTCCTACTTTTTCTCTCTCTTTCTCTCTGTCAGTGTGCAGGCCTTTTGTCATGTACACACTAGTCTGCCTATTTTTACCCATCCCACACATCTGGCCTACCCTCTAGGAGGCAAAGGAAGAGCTTTCAAAGGAAGAGTGCAAACTTTCTCTTTTCTTTTGAATTGAGAATACTAAATTAAATCTACATCGTTTGAAAACTGTCCTAATACTACGACTAGCTGGCTAGTTTAGATCACCAAAATCAGCATTTATGGTTTGTTTATCACGGGACTTCAGTTAGCATTAAATTAGCACCTGCAGTCACTTTACATGGAGTGGTTAGCATTAACTAGCTAGCACCAGTTCAGAGACATCATCATTCATTATTTTGCTGCATCTTCAAATTGATACAACTCATGCATGTCCTTAAAGGAGAGAATCCCTTCTCACAGACATGAGCACAGATAGCCTATAGATTGGATGCATATTACAAGAAAAATGGTGAACTATGAGTCTCACTGTTACTTGCCATCAGTGTCCAGTCAGCTCTCTACCTCCAGTCACTCACGCATCAATGTTTGTCACAATATAAATTTCACACACGTCAGACTGCTAATTTTAATTTTCAAGTACTTGATGTGATAGAGTACTCAAATTATTCGAAATGTCCAATCCTAATAAACAGCCACAGCTTTATAAGCATTCCACTTAACTGCCAAAAAGATCTGGAGATTGCTCTAACTTTAGTAAGGATACATTGAACAAAATATGCAAGTGCTTTTCAATTTTCAATGTTTCATTTTAAATCTAAAACAAAACAAGTAATAAAATGACATTCAGCAACTACAGCGTAAGTTGAAAATGAACAGGAAAGGGAGAGAGAACATTTCCAGCTCATGTTCGGTGTGATAATAAAAGCTCCGCAGGAGTCAATCAGAGGAAAACTAACTGGCCTGAGGGCCCTCTCCTGTGGAGACACAGTGTGCATCTACCCAGCCTCAAATCTAAATACTCTGGAGATGTTGACTTATTGAAATGAGATGAATGTTCCTCCGCTACACTGCTTATTTCCACGTGCACCATGGTCCTATGACATTTACGGAGCCAGTTGAGGCTCACTTGTGTGGCAGTTCTTGCACATACTTACTTTGGTGGGTATACTTTGCAGTAATTTCCTCCTGCTGTTTGTACAGTTCAGTGCCTCAGGCTGAATTTAGAAGGCTGTGTTGGGAAGCAATACCCTTCCCATTACCCTCACTTCTAACACTATAGACATGCTAATAGTGACCTGCATATGGCCCTTGCAAAAAATAATGATATAAAAAATATAATTGTATTTCGATCATTTAACATTTTTCGGTCACAACCATGAAGGTAGTAACAAAAGAATTATGAAAATATACCATTGGTATCATGATTAAAATTGGATTACATCATGGTATTATTTAAGTGCAAAAGTGGTACCATGGTGCTACATGACTTTCACTATGGCAGTACTATAATAAATTATTTATACAATGGCTGGTACCATGGTAAAACTTAGATTAACATCAAAATACCACAATACTTTTTTGTAAGGGGGAGATGACATCATCATCACAGCCTCTCTGTGAACTTTTGTAGAGTGAACTTAAAGATACACTAAGATTTTTATCTCCACCAGGCGAGGTGTGTGTGTGTGTGTGTGTGTGTGTGTGTGTGTGTGTGTGAGACTCTGCCCACAGCTAATCTCTCATTGTGTAAGCTAGGGGGACAATTTAGACAGAAAAAGAGAGTATTTCCTACATGAACGGCTTGTGAGCTCAGTGAAGCGAGCAGCAGTATTGTTTGGACTTCCACTCAATAATTTTCAAAATAAAAGTCTTCAAGTCAAAGTCTATTAGATAAAATTCATTATTTTTTTCTTTTCAAAATTGCTTTTCTTTTCAACAATCATAATTAATTCAAAATCACCGTTGGAACAACATTACTAAGCTTTCCAGCACTCCAAACTCAACTCCTCAAACTCAAAGCAAAACCTCCTCCACAGGTGCTAGGCTCCAGACCTGTGTTGGAGAAAGCCATGACAGCATCATCTCAGATCCTCCACCGCGATATGGTTCATCTGGTGGATCTGAGTGTATCCCAACTGGTCCCTGATCAGCTGCCCTCTCTCTGCTAAGGTGACTGTCTGCAGTCAGCTAGTGGAGCACATCCTCATCCAGCTGATACTGAAGCTGCACCCACTGAGCCTTAGTGACACCAAACAGCTCAGCCAGCAGGACCTCCTCACTATGTGCGTCCATGTAAGTACTGTTAGAGAAGTCTCCATATGCACTGAATGAATAAATACAACTGACCGATTCAAACTGACTTTCACTCAATGTATACTATATCAAAATTACCTGTAAAGCCCAATTTATCTTCAGTCATTGTACGTTTAATAGAATATTATTTTATTCAGCCACTTTTCTGTGATTGTGACAAATCACTCTTTAAACCTAAACTCACCAATAGTCCAGCTTTACTGGGAATCTAAAATTAAGTCCATATCTCAATGACCTTGTCTCCAGATGAGCGCTGTGACCCTGGAGACTCTGAGGAGAATCCCAAGCATTGCCGTGGACACCAAACTGTTTCCTCCTGTCTGGGTTACCAGACGACCAGCAGCACTGCTCCAGAGCAGTCTAATGAAGCAGTTTGGAACAGCCATGCAGTTGTGCGAATGAACAAATGCTTTATTTTCATGTTATGTCACATGGAGTAAACAGACAATGCCAAAAATCAATGACATTCATTGACAATAACCCTACTTCTGTTCTATTTTCAAAGGCACCAATACATTTTATTATTTTATTAATATTATATCTATTTTATTACTGTTCTGTTGCTCATATTAGATTATGTTTACAATCATTTTACTATACATTTTATAATATTTCACTGAATACATAATACAGAAAATATTGATCCATTTTTATGATCTCATTGAAACAGTCCTCACCATCTACCAGTTGATCAGCCAATCCAGCCCAGCTAATGCCCCCATTATATTTCAACCAGCATCGGTCACCTGAACATCTGTCTACCTTACCTTAGACAATTTTATACCCGGGATGGCATAATAAAATGTGCATGAAACCACACCCCCATGGCTATATAATGTCCTTTTCCTCAGTCTGTCTTTGAATTATTCGCAATCCTGGACGATATGTACCTTCTACAAACCAGGAGTTTCATCTGCAACAGCAGCAAGGACACCTGCCACCCTACCGACTCTAGCTCCTGAGAACAAGGCACAGCAGCATTGAAGAACGACAGCAAAGAAGAAGAAGAGAAATATGAAGATGTACCAGACCACTACTTCTCCAGCTCAGTGACTGGTTCAATTGCTCTGGGTGAGTTTCAGCTTCTGGTACCCAGCACACTGCCACCGGAAGATTACGACTCCTGCAGCAATGGCTACTAACAGTCCCAACAGATTAAAGCCGTCAGCTACTGTAATCCCAGCCCCAGCAGTCATCACAGACTGTCTCCACTCTGGATTAACTTTCAGCCTGAGGGGTTCAATGCCTATGATTGCTGGTGAGGTTTCTATTGATGCCGTAAGAGTGGTTTGGTGCACCTGTCTTTCAGTGTCACCAAAGCTGGCACATCTCTCCACTCACTTACAATCGATGAGGAGTAAAGGTGTAAGATGACCTGGGAACAGGGGGTGGGTCATTCTTCCCCCTGGGTCCCTGAGCGAACCCACCTCATTAAAAAATGAGGAGCGGGTCCCCCTCTTTAGTCTTCAGCTCACACCCATGGCGACACAGCAGAAATCAAGAGCCGCTTGGCGCATTGCATATGTCCTCTGTGGACTGTGAAGAAGCAGAGCTATAGCCTTGGGGTGTCAGTTTTCCATTGAGAAAAGTGTTTGAATTGTGCAGATCTCAGTCACTTCTTTGACATTGTTAGTAAGTGTTCTCACTTTAGAATGGATGTCGTTGTCTGACTCTGGATCTATTTTTTTTAAATGAGGCACTAGATCCAGGATGAAGCCAACTTCACTATGACTTACCATTTCAGGTAAGTTACCGCAGATATAGTTTCAACTGAGGCATCCAAGAGGACACAACTCAGTGATCTTGGCTTGTGAGTTGGAGGATCCATAGGTGTGAGGAATGTGCAGGGTCAGGAGCTCCTGCAATGAGTCTTCCATCTTCTCCAGAAGTCATACGTTTTGAGTCTTCCATCCTCTCCAGTCATACATGTCTTGAGTCTTTCATCCTCTCCAGTTGTCACACATGTCTATCATCTTTCATCTTCTCCAGTTGTCACACATGTCTTGAGTCTTCCACCTTCTCCAGTCATCATTATATGTCTTGAGGGAGGGGCTATCCCACTCAGGGTCTTCCAAGGACAGCTCCCTAAGAAGTAGCAGAGGCTCTTTGGTACAGGCACAAGGCCATTCCCTTGAATTGGAATGCCACATTTAATCAGGACAGAGTGTGAAGAACCTCAGCCTGAACCGGCGGCAAGTCAGCCAAGGAAGAAATTCATGTGCGAGAAGGACACTGTGGATTACATTATTACTGCTAGAGTTTTTCCTGTCAAGCTAGCTAATGTGACGTTACCAGGTAGGCTATTCATAACTAGTTGTACGTATTTTTACTCTGAATGTGTCCTCTATTCACATTCTCTGTTTGCTTTTTTGTCACACTGAGGGGAATAATGCTGCATGTCAAATGTCTGCTAACATCAACAACAAAGTCTCACGAACAACTCCATCTGTTACGGTGCCATCATTACACTTTGTTAACAGCTTCTTTTGGTTGATGTGGACTGGACTGCCTTCCATTTGGCTGGTTGTAGGGCTATCACTTTTTACCAAAATCAAGTTCTAACGAGTCCAGAGTATGAGAATTTGTTCGCAGTAATTCCAACTTTTATATAATCAGAATCCTTTGTTATATCCCTTCCCCCCATAGCCCCGTGTCTTTTCATAATCATGAAACCCTAAAACATTGTCATCGCATGCCCCAGAGAGAGAGAAAGATAGAGAGGTAGAGAATGAATGTGTATGAGAGACAACTGGTAATCATATGCAGCGCTAATCTTTCATGGCTTTAGGTAGAAGTTTAAATTCCAGTTGACAAAAATACTAGCTGAAGCATTATCTGTCTATATTAGGACATAATTAGTGAACAGGGGAAACTGAATAAATCGCTTTTATTAATAAGGCATGCTGCCTGGTGGAGATTTGTGCTGTACTGAGCGCACTCTTCTAGTTGATAATTAGACTGTGTTGACTGCGTATTACATTACGTGAAATAAACACATGATTTAGTGATTGACTCTATAAGGTCCTCATTGACGGCCTGATGAAATCAGATCCATATACACTCAACTACTAAATCACATGCATATTCCACGTAATTGTATGTGGTTGAGTCTACACAGTCCCCAATTCAAATGATTGACAGTGCATAATATTTTAGAGATAGATAAAAGCTAATACTTGCATTTTCAAAATCCCATTAATAAAAGATATTTGGACTTTAGAACTGTATGTTAAGTATGTTCATTGTTGCAGTATTTTTATTATTACAAAATCGTATTTGGAGATCACTCACTGCTTTCTGGCACAGCTCTGATGCGGCACACATCACTGCGCAAATCATGCAAAGAGTGACCCAGCAGGAGACAAGTTACTGTGAACATGAGACGAATCACTCTCTGATCAATAATGAGCTTATGACATTGATGGACTGCAGGAATCTCAGAGACACTGGAGAGACAAAGTGTTCAGAGCTCAGAATACATAGCTTGATCTTGCTTCAAGGTCATTGCTTTGTGCTTGTAAGTATGCAATGATTTCAGTTATCCCTGATGGTATGCAGCTTTACTGAACATCTGAAAAAGTGAGAATATTTCTATTTTCTGCTGTAAGGCATGATCTTACTTGACAGACTTCCACATAGTTCCTCTTACTGCCGTTGATACCATAAGAAAGGAAAAGGATGTCGCTTGACTGATGTTCTCTCTATGAATATTCAGTTTTATTTCTTTAAATAGACTATTTACTGAATATCATTTCAATTTGTGTAGGTTTCACCAATTCTATTGTTGCATTATGGAAACAAAATTGTAGTTGATCAGAGGTTTGTGTTTTTCTTTTCATGCCCTTTTATTCACCATAAAATGGCTTTCGCCGTTTTCCATATATTTCTGGTTGCTGAACGTTCTGACAATGATGCTAGTGTGGATATTCTCAAACCGAATAAATAATGCATCTGTAAGCTCATAACTAGCTCGCTCTTTATCCTTGTTGTAACACTTGTAACAAAGATATCTGTAAAGAAATATAGCAAGAGGCCTGGTGTTTTGTATTACATCCCTTTCTAGATACAGTGTAACAAGCTCATAGAAAGTTGAAAGACAAATTTGGCAAGCTGGCAGCATCCAAGACCTAGCAACATAAGGTGAACTAGAAGAATACACTTAGTAGAGTGCAGACCTTCGCCAATTAACAATTTCCCCACTTTGCTGTTACTTTCACACTCAACATTTTACTGGGTAGATGAGAGAATCAAGAGTTGCCCAATGGTTCAGGAGATATGCTCATTTGAAAATGTAACGTTTGGTGTGGTGGTGGCACTATAGGAAAGGTAATGGGGTCACCAAAATCAATAGATTTCTTCCTCTTGGGATCATGAATGTGCACAGCACATTTCATGGCAATCTGCCCTTTATTTTTCAAGTGGCCTTGTTCAAAGCCCAACTGACAAGCAAACAAACAAACAGGGATGAAAAAGTAACCTCCTGGCGGAGCTGATAACCACTGGCCTGTAGATTAACATTCTAGACTGATGACACTTAGTTGTATTATCCCTGAGCAGACAAGTTCAATAGAATGTTTATCTAGATTTCAAACTTGGTGCCCCAGACTCATTAAGCTTTTTAGTCCATCTAATGACATGCTATTATGGAGGCACACTGCATGCTAAATTGCCTTCCCCGGCAAAAAAAACAATGATGTTGGCCTCAGACTTAATAGCTTTTGAAAATACCACAGCCAATGACAGAAAGCAGGATATCAATAAGCACAACGCAGCCACGCTGAAACAAATGGTTGTGTCGGTGTTACACCATAAACATCTTCTCTATAATTTGAGCAATGTTTAGGCAATCATTAGGATAATTTTCATCCATTTCATCCAGACAGAGCATTAGATCAGAGACAGTAGTTTATTTGTGACCCCATGAGAGAATATGTTGTATGTTTGTACAGTGTTGTCCCCTTAGTGACTTAAAACTGGAACGTAGAAATAACAGCATGATTGATGGCTCTCTGGTGCTCTCATGGTGCACAGAACCACAGAAGGATACTGGTAATAATGTGTTTTGCTATATAACATGACATCCATTACCTGACCAAAGTGGCTTTCTTAATGGGATCCCCATGTGTTAAAGCCTGGTGTGACTGCAATCTCACTACAGGGACTGATACCGATATCAATCACATGTTGGAACAAAAGGACACTCTCAGTCTGACATACATGCACATGCACACGCACACAATATTTCTGCTTTCATCACCCTGTCTGGATTCTCCGGGTGTGATGAAGGACCACAAATATGGTATATGATTTTGTCAGTGGGAGCAAGAACTAGCACAGTATGTGACAATGAAAAATGAGCAGGTCACGGGATAGCATATCTTTGGCCACATGAGAGGGATAGTGATGAGTGTCTTGTTCCTGGGTCCTTCATAAGTTGGGAACCTTAAATCATGGGCTAATGAGGGTGATGGAGACAATATTCAGACCAATCAGAGGGGAGAATTGGGTGTGATATTTTCATGTCAAAAATACTATGGAAAAAAAAATGAGAAAAAAAAAAAATTGTCAGGTCTTTTTATTTACACTGGTGTTCAATGTGTCACTTCTGAGAGTCTTAGTGGGTGATCTAATGCTGGGACAGCATGAACGCAGAGCTCTGCTGTAGTTTGTTGCTCATGCTAAGGGCGTCAGCCACACTCCAGCAGGCCACAAATTCACAGCACACAAATTAATCCAAGCTCAGGCCTTTGCCACACACAGAGACCTCCGCTGCTCTCAA
>OMKL01034381.1:1792-16284 GCA_900302295.1 Parasudis fraserbrunneri
GACACACACACACACACACACACACACACACACACACACACACACACACACACACACACACACACCTGTTTCCTGAAGGCAGAGGAGAGGTCTGTGCGTCCTCAGAATGACTAGTCTAAACTAGAGAGGTGTTGGCTCTTGGCACCCAGAGAGATGTTGTTAGATATGGCAGCTAGGTGACATGATTTTGGGATCAATAACATGCTATAAAGACACAACCTTTAGAACCTTCCCATTCAAGGACAAAGGGAAACTTGTTTTAGGGTATTAACTGGTGCATGGTGATGTTGAACCTGAGTGATGCATGATTTTAGAAATTATGATATTGGTATTTAGCAATAACAGATCTATCTGGACTTTTTGTGATGGTCAGCCTATGCATTTCCTCTCATTTCTCACTCAGATTTAGCTTTTAAAGAATAATAGTGGTGGGAAGAAGCTCTGATGGCTGACCTTTTTCTGTTGAAACAACACATGTATTCATTTGTACATAGCTTAACATCTCATTTCATTTCTCTCAAGGATTTATCATAATATACGCCTACAGTACAAGTACCAACAATACCTCTGAATTTAAGCCGATGCTGATATTAGGCTAACATTAGGCTGAAATCCCAACATAACTGTCTGACCCAAGTATGAAAATACCACAGGTGAACACACAACTCAGGCTATTTGCTGATGAACTGACTGAAGGCACATCGTACTTGGGAAAAGCTGTGCAAACAAGGACACCACAAAATCTGTTCTCTAAAGAAGGATGAACAGGGGTGCTTGAGTGGCACTGCCCTTAATCAGACATGAAAAGAGCACCCTGTCATGGCTGCCAGGATGAATATGTGCCCTTTGTTTCTTTATTGACCAAATGGATGTGATATGTCATGATGTTGAGATCACATCACGCTGTGAGTCAGTAGGACCCAGAGCTTTTAATCAACACGGTGAATCATTTTGCTAAGCTGGTATTACATCACATACAGTATTACACATCTATCAAACTCTCAGTGCTGTTGTCCTGAAGTAGCCTTAGCATCAAGCAAAGGATCTGGACAAAAGGTTCTCAACATATACATCAAAACACAGGTTACATTCATAACATGCACACACACATAAAACACAGGTCATGTCATACTTTTGCCTTCTTTGAAAATAACCTCTTTTTTTTTAACAGCCTTGGCTGCGAATGCTTCTGTAATGGCAGGTACAGTGGACTCTACATAGCACATAAAATATTCTCAGGCATTTCGCCCTCACATAGATCATGTACCGATCTCTCAGTAACAAAGTGCTTGCCTTTAACATTTTGCTCTCAGGCCATATGAGGGAATGAAATTGAGGGTCCTGTGAGGGTTATAAGCAAGGAAATAAATTCCTCAGCAAAACTTAATTACCATGGGACACACTAACTAGCCTTGTCGGCTGCAGGCATAAAACATATTTTGCTACCAGCACCTATCTTCTGGGCCAGTACATTGACAAAGCCACAAAAAACATACACTGATGTTATGAATAATGAATTTCAAAATGTTCCCAAAAGAGCAATACTGATGTAATCAATGATATTTCAAATTGCTGCATTCTGTAAAGGTCTACCACCCAGGAGTAATTATTTCTCCAAAGGTAAAGTTAAGCTAAGGGCAAGAGCCTTGCTTGGCCTCAATCAATAGGATCCCTGTACTGAAAAGTACATGTTAATTATTTGATAAATCCATAACATGTACAAACTAAAAAGGTCATTGGTTAGGCATGGATGGCGACTCACAGTCAATAAATCTTAAATCAAATTTGGTGCTGAAACACACAGTATGATGAATTTTGCTGCTGTGCTTGCAGATCCTTTGTTCTGAATTAAGGAGGTAGGCAGGGTACAGAGGTAACATCGCCCAAGGGGACTATGCATTACACAAGACTGCTGACTTTACTAGGTACTAAAGTACCCTATTGTTCTGGAGACACATATGACCAGGTTCACATGGTCCTATACTTACCATCTCCGCTGAAGACAGAAGTTTAAAGGATAATCCTGGTTATTTTCGACCTGGGCCTTATTTTCCAATTACTTACTACCATGCCAATCTGATCTGACCAAAACCTCATCAAGTGTTTCATCACAGAGCTTCTTCTCTCTTGTCCAGTCTGTAATACAGTCCCAAAGGGCATTTTTCTCTAAAAAAGAATCGACCTGAAAAGCACCCTGAACAAATAATAAGGAAAATAAGGCCCAGGTCGAAAAGTAATTCTTTTAAAGTTGTCCTGGCTGATTCATATATGTGAAACTGGTCCAGACAGTTCCTTACAGTTAAATACAAAAATACTTGGCTATATCATCCACAGATGATGACTTTTTCAAAAGTTCATGGGTATTTTTTTATTTTTTATTATTCAAAACATTTCCAAGCCTAGAAAACACATTTTTTAATTCCACAACCTTTCCAGGATTTTCATGATAGTGTAAATGCACTGAATATGATAAGTGCAGGTCCAACATTGCACTTGTCCAACTTAGTGGTAATTGTCTAAGAGTTCAGCATTGTGAAACAAAGTAAGTTTGATACTTGTAATTCTTCTCTAATATGCTCTCTTGTGACTTTAAGGACTTGATTTCCTGATGCTTTATGTTTTTTTAATCAAACCTTGCAATAGGGTATTGGTGGTGACAAATACATCACCCTCTCCGACATTTATTCAGTTAATTATTAGCCTATTCATTCAAAGTTATCAGACGGCCGACTGAAACAAGAACTCAAGAAGATGTTCTAATAGACATGGATAAATCAAAGTATTGGAAATTTCCATTTAAACAGTATTCGTCTAGAGTACTTGGCTTCATCCCCGTCTGTGATATCCCCCTGAGTATCTTGTTCCAAGAGGTATTGTTTAAGCCTGACAAGGTCTCACACCCAAGTTCGAGGTAGTTTCAGCTCCATTATGTTAGCACCCTGGCGCCGAGACAGTGGGGCAGACCAAAGTAGGCCACTGATCCAAAGGGCCACAACTCATCTTCCGACAGTCCATATGATAGCGTTACGGGTGATGGCTCCCGGGGTGTGACGCTGCAGCTTTGCCAGATCTCTGGAGATCTCAGACCATGCTCGGACAGTCAGTTGTGTTTTACACTTAGTGGCAGACTTAGGCTAATTACCTAACGCTCGTTGACCTTGGAGGGTTCAACTTGTCAGGCGATAGTGAACCCCCCATCCCCCAACCCCCACTTTCCGTAATATGAAAACCCATTTAAATAATGAAAAAGCTGGACTAGGCCTAACTTGCCAGAGACCACGATATAAGCACCCATTCACTGAGTCTCCCTTCTCATATTTTCCACTACACAAGTGATGACAAATACACCCTCATCAAATCAACAACCTTAAAAGGGGAATACCACCCATTTTAAGAATTAAGATTCACAGATGTTAATCCTGTGCTTTCAGTTCAGCCAATATTTGTGAACATGCTCCCCTCTCTCCAAAAGCTAGAAATCAAAGATAACTTTTGACAAATTTGGGATTTCACCTGGATGTAAAATCTGGAGGTGCTCCATAGACAATGAATGGGACATTCTGTGTTATGCGCCCATCAAATGTTTGTGTGAGCTCCTAGACCTAAATAAGATTTACATTCTGATTCAGGCCTGTTAGCAGAACTAAAGTAAAAAAAATCGTATTATGATGTGAGAACTCAACTTATTACGGTAAGTGACCAGGAAGATAGTGTCTTATATGTTGTAGTAATTGACCTCCTTGGACGAAAGCAACAGTTGTGATTGGAGGATCAAGAAAAGAGGGCGGGGTTTGAGATAGTGTGTCATGGAGTCCCATGTGGGAAGGGGCCATTTAGATGGTATGACACGAAAATAAAATAGAGTGATAAGAGGTTTTGAGTGAGATGTTTTGCACAGCGAAGTTTATTAAATCATGTTTCCTGCGTGAAAATCATATTTAGGCCTACTCAATTTACCTGATCTCAATCTAGCTTTCCTCAATTTAACTGAGCCAACCTCTTTGATGCTCCCCTATGATAACATCTCACAACATGATACAGCCCACACTTGTTGAAACACCAACTCCTGAGCCAAACTCATAACTGATCTTATCTTGACCTGGGCTCTCTCCTCATATAGTCTTACCTGGTGCCCTGGCAACACAACAAACAACTAAGAACCATCCTTTTACCATCAAGTCCTTGATTAGAACGTAAAACTAGTATTTTTCACTCCAAAACGCATTCGATTCATCATGGCAGCGCCCAGTAAACAGGCCCAGGTCCAGCCCAGTAATTTCAACTTCGGGGTAAGTGTTCTGAGTAAGTGAAATTAAATTACATGACATACCGTCGCCCAGGAGATTTAATGTTCATTTAAGTCGATGTTAATTTCCCCATCTGTGATATGCGAGCTGGTAGTGTAGCGGTGCATATACAGCCGCGAACCAGCAAGGGTAAACTATGTAAACAAAAGATCAGCCACAACACCTGTATGCTGATGATAACATTCTTCTGAGGGAGACGGCCGCATTGGTGACAGTATGAGTGGGAGACCGTCCTGCATTAGGGTCCGATCATTAGATATGGTATAATGAATAGATAGGTAATGAACAACCTTCTTGGATGCAAGCATCTACCTCGCTGGGGGACTAGATGGGACTTGATGGCGCTTGTTGCCATGGATACCGTCCTTGGCTTTAGGACGCATACAGTATACACACATATTGCTTATCGGGGTATGAAGATGCATATAAACACCTTACCTAAGACCTTCAACCTGATATCAGGTAGTATCCAAAGTATTATTTTGCATGTAAACACATTGTAAATGGTTTAGGTGAGAACGGACAAAGAGAAGAGGGGAAGAGCATACACGAGGAAAACAGACAGAGACGTAACCTCCAGAGCTCCACTGACTATTGTGTTCTTTTGACACCTGTCAAAGTAGTTTGAAATGAAAGATGGGAAAACGATCTTTCCTATGATACCAGGCAGCTGACTCTCTGAATTGATTATAGGACTTCAAAAAACCAATTTAGCTCGGGAGATTTAGTATCAGGATTTTCTCCTGGATCATATTTTTTCCCTTATCCATAGATAAGAGAGGCTTTCAGGAGCAATGAATCTTCTCCACAGCAAACCTATCCCGACTGCATGACGTCCCACTGTCTCAGTAGGAAAGATTTGCACTAAAAAGTATTGCGCAGCAGTGTTGGGGAAACTACTCTAAACGTTTTCTAAACTACTAGCTACTTCATAATGAAAAGAAGTTAAACTATGTATTAACTACTAAAATAAATTAGTAGGTCAACTACATCCAAACTGCATTGCAGAAGATTATCATAATCCGAGTCTGCACAGAGCGACAACTGAACTGACACAGGGTACAGTGTGGGTGTGTTTGATTTTGTGACTAATCTGAGTCTGCAATGAGTCTAGTTACTCAGAGTGACAACTGAACTGACACAGGGTTCAGTGTGGGTGTGTTTGATTTTGTGACTAATCTGAGTCTGCAATGAGTCTAGTTACTCAGAGTGACAACTGAACTGACACAGGGTTCAGTGTGGGTGTGTTTGATTTTGTGACTAAGGCAGACAAAACCTAATTTAGGCATGCCTGACGATGTGTTTTAAAGAGAGGAAGGAGCTTGAGGTGGAGTCAGGGAACTGCTACATTTCTAGGGAAATATGTGGGCTAGTTTGTAATTAACTACCTCAACTGCATGACCCAAAGTAGCTGACTACCGAAAAAGCCACAGCGATTTGAATGTAGTTAAGCTACCACCCAACTACTGCACAATGTAGGCTAGTTAAACTAGTAATTGAACTGTGCTCTACTCCCTGACACTGTCACACAGATGCAGTAATGACAAACCGTCAGGGATGTGCACAGATAGGGTCCAAAGGGGGCTTGTGCCCCTGTCCCTTTACCCCTGTCATTTAGAAAGCGTCCTCGGAGCAAGTGTTTATTGATGTATTTTTAGTAGCATGTAGATTTTAGTTTAACATGATCTCCACTCATGAGGCAGGAGATCCATCAAAACAGAGGCGTTTTGACCGGAACAAAATGGAGGCTACATCATTGCTTTATAACACTTCTCTCATCCTTGTCTCTTGGCATCACACATCTTTTGAAAAACATGCCCTGTTAATCATATGTAAGCGGAGGGTGATGATTGGTCACATGCTATGCGGACCAGTCAATACCCCTTCCCATTATCATTTAAAAACCCCTAGATTCTCTGAAGGTCAACACATTACCGAAAGTCAGAGAATTGATCCACTTATGGAGATAGACATGTGGCACAATCACAGAAATTGTGCGATCAATAAAACAAATGCAGGAGCAATGTCTCAGGGGAAAAGCAACCAATCAGCGATGACAGCGGGTAGCAGGCCACTTCGTGTTGCAATTTTGCAACCCAAAGTACAATATTTATTGTGTCAGGGAGACGGCATAATGTTTACTGTGACACCTCATTCCATGTGGGAGCTGGTGTCTGTTATTAGCACCGCATCCCCGTTGTTCCTGAGGGAAATGAGGACAAACTGGCAATCCCTTGGCAACCAATAATGAACTGGAATTACACAAAGAAGTCTGGCCGATGGCGGGTTTTATCCACTTTGGCATGTTTCCCATTAGAGAGTGGCCGATGGAGACCAACCTGACCTGCAATCCCTTAATGCTAGATCAACATCACTGGCACACCTGCTTTCCTGGCAGAAGAACAAAATTGGGAATTGACACGTTCTACAGCTGGTCTGAATGTTTTTTTTTGTTTTTTGTTTTTTGTTTAATGGCAGCTCTCGTAATGACTCACTCAACAGCACATCTGTTGATGTTTGGAGGTGGGGACTCTTCATATCCGTTCTAAAAATCCAAAACAGGGGGGAAATAAAGTCAGGCTTGACTTATGATAAGGGCTTGGAATAAAGACAGACTTGATGGAACAAAAAGATCTACAGTACACTGAGGCACAAAGAAGTCTAAACCCTGTTGCATTTACAAATAAACACCCTCTTGGAGAGAAACTCCATTCACAGACAAAACTCTGAACCTCCCGGTTAAATAGTATTTGACATTGTAGAGGAGGGCATATTGAATCAATAGGGGACTGTATCAAAGGGAACACCACCCAAATAAAAAATTCCAATATGTTATTTCTTTTCCTGACATTAGAAATTTCAATCAATATTTGTGAATATTAGCCACTCTCCCAAAGCCAGAAACCAGAGAAGTAAGATTCAACCTTGTGATATCATCAGGTATAAAGTCTGGAGGTGCTCCACTGACAATGAATGGGAGACTGAATTTGTGGACGCACAGAATGTTTGTTTTAGCTTTTATACTCATATGACGCAATGCCATAAACACAGCTCATTGGCCACAGTTGTCATGATGATTGCCTGTTATCTGATTACAATCACCTGTTGTTTGCCTTCCAATATGTCTGTGGTATGCAAGCAACAGAAATAATGTAAAGGGGGAAATTCTGCTCAGTGTATAGAGAACATGACATTTACTGAAAAACAGGGAGATCTCTATTTACATCAAACTGAACAGACTGTGACAATATAAGGCTTCTCCAGGTCTGTATGGAGGTACAGAAGGCATCTGCAAAGGCGAGAAACATGGTACCTTTGGGCTATATTCTGATAGTATAGCGTACAGAGTTTGCCTTTGCTGATGATGTAATGAATTCCACTTGGCTTCTTTACAGCCTCAAATATTAGTAACTGAGCCAACGCAAATGTTAACTGACATCAGAATATCACTGCTACCAACAATGGATATCACTGTGATTATTCTTCTACAGCTGCATGTGTTATCTGTAGATTGAAGTCGATAGGAGAGAGGGAATTCAAACACACTCTCCAGTATGTAATGAGAAAGGCTAGTTTCTCACAGATGTGCCACAAAGAAGATGGGGAGGAGATAACGTCAGCCATTTGTTCCTATTTGCTGCAGACCAAATACAAATAGGCCCTAAGATTGGAGTCTGGGAGAGCAATATGTCATTGCTGTTATTAAATAAAGCAGGCTCCAGTTCCATGTGGCTGACAGGAAAAATGGCAGGCAAATCGACTTGGATAGGAAGATGGGGCCATTTGAATTGCCTGTTCATAAACAAAAGCCACTTTGGCAAATAATTATCAAAACCACAAGGACCAACTGTTCATGCAACAGGCCTGGATGAAAAAACATGTCTGCATTTTAACTCTTTTTGGATTAAATTTAAATGCGTTTGCTTAAATGAAAACAAGTCATGGTGCAGTACTGGTGCAGAGAGGACTATGGACTGCATTTATATAGACCTTTTGTCCACAGCGCTTTACAACTTATGCCTCATAGTCACCCATTCACTCACACATTTACACACCGACGGCGGAGGCAACCATGCAAGGTGCCAACCTGCTCATCAGGAGCAGTTAGGGGTTTAGTGTCATGCTCACATGGAAAAATGTACTGCCTAAATCCAATTAGAAAAAAAGTGCTCAAATATGCAATTTTGTAAAAATATTTTTTTTTAAAGAAAGAAAGAAAATGTATTTATTTTTTTCCTATTCACCTGTGGTACCTCCCCAAAAATAAAGACTGGCATGTCCTGAACATATAGACCTTCTCAAACTTGACAACATAAACATTCTAAATGGGCCCAAGTGTATTTCCTGTTGCAATGTTTGCTAATACAATAGCTGATAGGAATTAAATGTGGGCCCAAGCTGCTCCCAAGCAACACAGTTCTATTGAAAAAGGTTTAATCATTTGCCAAATAGTCACCAAAGATCTACTTTACATTACAGGATCTTGGACTGTCCAGCTTAGAAAGACTGCAGCCACTGAAAGGAAAGGACTTAAGTAGTATAGGGGAGTTTGTTTGCTTTGATCACTTATAATACACTATATGACTTATCACTTTCAAGTAGCTATGGGGTTGAAATCCACAAATAATAACATATAGGCCTAGTCAAAAGAACACATTCAAACCCTTTTAACCACAGATTAAATATAAATGGAAATACATTAGCCAAAAAAACACATTCAAACCCTTTTAACCACAGATTAAATATAAATGGAAATACATTAGCCAAAAGACAAACATAATGACGTGGGAAGAAACAGATACAATTGCATCATTCATCCATCAAAGACATGAATCTCTACACTTCAATAGTCTGAGACATAAGTGAGAAGTAGGCAACTGTCCCTCATGACTTTGACTTCTAACTTCAAAAGTTACCTGCCAAATTACAATCAGCTACAGTGAAACACAATTGGCTTTGAGGCTGATTACAGTAAAGCCACTTACCATTCTAACGAAAAGCACTCAGCCAGCAGTTTGTGACAAAATGATTTATGCCTTGTAAACTTCAAAGCCGGAAGGCGAAACTCATGAAAAGGGCTAAAGTGATTTGTCTGATAGGAATCACATTGTAAGCATTTCTATTTTCTGATATGGCCCGACCCCGCTCTCTGGTATTGTTGGCTTAGTAACTGATGATGCATGGCATTTTGTCATATCAAATTCGATAAAGCTTTTGTCAGTGGAAAAAAAAAACCTCTATCAGACTCAGGGCAAATTAAAAGGTATCTGTGCGCAGCTAATGGTTTCAATATATCATACGATATGAGTCACTGGTAATGAAAGTAATTCACCATCAGGCATAATCAGCACTTTTCATCTGTGTCCCAATTCCCCTTCTACTGAACTATAGGCTATTTGTGCACCCAACCCTTCTCATCAAAACATATTCAATCGCTGAGAGCACAAGCCATTTTCACCACATTTCTTCCCAATATAGTAATTCCATTTTCAGTCAGTGAAGGCAGTGCACACAGTTGGACAGAGCCAAAGAAACACAAAGACGTCACAAACTGGTAAGACCCAGCTCAAACAGATTTCATGAGGAACTCTGCGAGTAAGTGTTTTTTAAAGTATGGAAATTCCAAGGCACTGAGAAGACTCCTGGGACATTCAAGGCTAACCACCTAGGAAAAAATTCTAGCTAAAGATCCTCATTCAGATACAGTGCCAGCAAAAAAAAAAAACAACTTCTGCATTATACATGAGAGGTAACGACGCCCTTGGCATAATTATAGAAAACATTGTTGCTGGATTTTGACCATGAATACTTACTAATTTAATGGCTAATTAAAGATGTAGAAGTGCTGATTGTGCATATTTTTTCTTATTGTCTTGATTGAATAATAAAAAGCAGATGAGTTGCATTAAAGCCTCAAGTGCGCAGCTTCAAAGCTCTCCGAACAGAATGGAGAAGGTTCAAGGGGGGCACAAAAAATAGAGCTTCTTTCTAGCGCTTGAAACTTTCTAAAGCACGTTTAATGGTGCAGTTTTTTGGCTTTAATAAAGCCTTTACAGTTTGCATACCCGAATGCTGCTGTTGATCACATCAGAGTGTAAATAATTGGACTGCATTTAAATAGCGTTTTTCTGGTCTTCCGACCACCCAAAGCTCTTTACAACTTATGCCTCACATTCACCCATTCATTCACACACACACACACACACGGCAGAGGCATTCATGCGAGGCACCAACCTGCTTATTCGGAGCGGTTAGGGGTTCAGCGTCTTGCTCAAGGACACTGTGTCACACTGCGTGGGAGGAGCCGGGATCAAACCAGAAACCGACTGTTCTATCTCCTGAGCCGCTGCTGCCCCCATTTTGAATTACCTTTTGAATGAATGAATATTCCAACTACTCCACAAGCGTATTCAGGCTCGCAGAAATTGTGGAGCACAAATAGACAATCATAACCGCATATTCTGGTCATGTTCCAAATGAAGACCATTCCGGGAAGAGGTATATGGAGCTCTTAGCTCTCCAAGAGCTACGAGTATTCCACGCTGGCATCCCTCTAGACCCACAGGTCACTTTATTAGGGGTAATACCTGAAGGCATAGAGGGAGCAACTGCACATTATTTATTGCAGATCTTACTAAACGGCAGCAATGACATGTATTACAATTAACTGGATAAAGCCTGAGCTGCCCACATACAATTTGTGGACCCAGAGGATCTGGGATATCTATGCGATGGAGCAGATAACATACTCTCTAAGGCTAGAAAAGAACACATTTGATAAGAGCTGGAGTCCTATAATGAGCTTATTAATGCAGTGATAACCCCAACTCACCACAGGGGCTGATCGATGCAGTGATATAACCCCAACTCTCCAGATGGGCTTGTTAATGCAGTGATATAACCCCAACTCCCCATTCCCCCTAACCCCTGGATGATAGATATATGGATATAGTATGGTTATTTTATTTGTTATGAATCCAATTGTTTAGGATATTAGAGTTTTTTTTTTGTTTTGTTTTTTATTTCATCTTATTTTACTATTCCATTTATTTATTGATTGATTTATTTATTTATGTTTTACTTACTTACTCCTATGTTATTATGCCACTATACAAAACTGTAATGAATAATATGTTTTCACTGAAAATAAAAATGAAGTTCTAAAAAAAATAAATATCCTTTATTGATCTGGCATGTTTTTTTTTTTTTGTTTTTTTTTTTTTTTGAAATACTTTATTATCCCGTAGGGAAATTTGGTTCTAAAGGGCATTAAAAAGAACTCTTCAGGGATCAGGGAGTAAGTCATTATTGGTGTTTCTCGAATAACATGAGAACATTCTGAACTGCGTCTTTAAAACGATCATGTGTCTCACTCAATATGTAGTTAACTTCAAGCTCACTCTAGGCACCACCGTCGCCCTCAACAGATGCAGAGCTCTGCATCACCTATTCCTCTCCCCCAATAACAATTGATTGTCTGTGATTTTTTTCCCTCAGTATTGATTTGGCTGAGTGATACTTGTCCCTGCCTCTCTAAACCCTGATTGACGAGGACAGTCCTATAGCCTTTTCACGGAGCCCTCCGCCCTCCCACGCCCGTCGTCCCACTGAGTGGGGTTGAGAAGACCTGAGGGACTGATATCTTAGGACATTCAGTCAAAGGTCAAGTGAATCATACGTCAAAAATGACCAAAGAACATCAGGCCAGTAGATGTGTTCACGTGTTCATGATGACGAGTAGTTATATGCACATATAGTTACGTGCGATTGCTTCAAGTCTGCCTGATCCGGAACTACTTCCGAAGCGATTGCCGTCGCATCACAAAAGTAGTTCCAGGAAAAAGTACAATGCCCGTGTTCATCACAACGATAAATTATACTGACCAAAGCAAACAGTATGGCTCTGTGACTTGTTTTAGCAGTTTTCGGACAACGATGGAGTTCTGTGACTTAACTGGATATGAGCTATAATCTGGTGTTGGCTGGATGGACCATACTTCTTAAGTATAAGAAATGCATTGTGGGTTTTGGTCTTTTCGTAGGCTATGTTGACAATACAAAAAATTATAATAAAAATAAAATACACTGGCCTTATCATTTAATGAAGTTATTCTATACTAGGAAATAAAAAAAATAAAAAAAGTTCAGAAATTCTGAACTTACCCTTCAATGAAGTGGTGATATACTGGAGCACAGTTGTGGGTCCTACTTCTCTTTTTGCCTGACGGGTAGTGCCAAAGAACTTTTAGTTTACATTGAGAGGGGAGATTGGATTGGTTATATTAAAAAGGCTGACTACACTAAAACTCTGTGGTACAAATCTAAAAGTGTCACCATCCCAAGTAATGAAATGAAACAAAACAAACACAGTGGCCCACTCAACTCTGATAGATCTGTAACTCCACAAAAAAAAAAGACCCCATAAAGATGCAACACATTTTGTGATACAGTACACCCATAAAACAATATGTCTGCTAAAAATATTCACACTGCTGCACTCAACTAAATGGAGAATACCCTTGAACTTTTTTTTTTTTTTTAAACAAGCATTTCAAAATCTCTCACTGGTATTTGCAACACTAACACAATGACCTGTGTGACAAACCTAGACACGTAGAAGACCATTCACTTGTTTCACCCACTAAAATTATTTTGACGTGTCCTATTGTGTCAGCCTATATCTTTCCACACACACACGAAAAGGTTGTTTTTCAGTGATGTGACCATCGATGACTGGGAACTACTGCTCTATATCTCCACCGAATGCCACCAAATTACAGCGGAAGGGCCATTCATTATGTTACGCCATATGCGATCAAAAGGACAAGCTTGAGTCTGTACACCACGGACGAACGCTGACGCGGTATCTAGAGGTCATGTCCCACTCCCCATCTAGACTTTGCCGTGCCTTTCGGCCCCCTCCCCCGACCCTCGAGAGTGCTGGATAACAGTAAACGGAGGACAGCCCCTGACACGCTGGCCTCGTGTCACTCAGACTGCTGACGCATGCTGCAGAGCGAAGACGGCTGAGATGATGCAGCAGCAGAGTGGATGAGGACAGCATCTACCGAGGATGTGGTCGTGGCCAAACAAAGTGAAGCTCAGCTGTGGCTTCCTGTTCCAGAACTGAGTGCTTCCCAGCACGGCTAGGCTACGTATTGGCGTTTATTGAATCGTGATGCACAGTTTGATCGACTAAATGTGTAACGATAAACAATACATTGAGTCAGATTTCTTAAAATTATTTCTTCAATTGTGTCAATTGAAAATTACAGTTTGGGATCACACTTGGACCCATTATGATGCAGTCCAATATGATCACCATTGAGTGGAGTACTTAATGTGATTTTCCATGATTTTCCATAATCAGATATTGCGACAATTTATTGAAATCCATCTGATGTTTGTGATATTTAATTTTGGTATCACCTAGCCCTATTGTAGAGCATAACATGCATATAGCAGATGTACGATAGATTGTAAGATAATGCACTGTATGATATATCCCAGTTGTCAAATAGTACAGCATCATAGTAGCAATCACCATTATATGATTTTAATCCTAGTAGTACTGCCAACATTCTCTCCAACCCACAAATATTATGCAAGGCTCTATTCGCCAACTACAGTAATGCACCAACCTTGAATGTGACCCAGTCATCATCCCTCATAAAAAGAGGACAATATTAAGTCATAGCAATGGAGTTTTAATGCCACATTCTGCACCGGCAAACCTTACCTATTGGTCGCTGCTGACAATAACTGTCTACTGCTACGTGGCCTCCACTTCAAGGACGCAGAGACGACAGAGAGACAGTCTCAATGTTCTGTCCACGCAGAGATGGTCTCAATGTTCTGTCCCCGTAATGGCTGGCGGCGAGCTCAAATTGACACAGCGTTCTATTTTTGTGTAATAACATAAGTGTGTGTGTGTATGTCTGTTTGTCTTTTTGTATGTGTGTGTGTGTGTGTGTGTGTGTGTGTGTGGGGCCGAGCTGGAGAAATATTTATCATCCTTTGACACACTGATTAGTCTGTGCCCTATGAGGCCTCGCTCAGCACTATGCACTAATGGCCCAGTGGTGTGTGTGTGTGCGTGACTGTGTGTGTGTGTGTGTGTGTGTGTGAGTGAGTGTGTGTGTGTGTGAGTGAGTGTGTGTGTGTGTGTGTGTGTGCGTGTGTGTG
>OMKL01034399.1:6688-23585 GCA_900302295.1 Parasudis fraserbrunneri
TGCCCCCCCCCCCCCCCTCTGTTTCCTGTCTCTCTCTACTGTGCTGTCCTATAAAGCAGAAATGCCCTAAACAAAATCTTAAATAAAAAGGCTACATTTCTGGTGCACTACTCTGGAAACACACCATTTCAAGCTACTTCCAGCTACGTCCGAGCAGGTAGCTGTAAATTTCTGGGAATGGTGCATTTCTGGAGTCATGTGTGGTCTAGCATCATGGATGTAGCTTTTCATGCTGTATTGTGAAATTGTATCTTACATGCACCAAAATGAATGTTGTATGTTGTATTTGGACAACTGTGTGTGTAGGCAATGGTAGACAAGCAAATTCGAGTCTGATGTGCATTTTGATCAGAATGACCCTTTAGTATTAAGTTTAATAATTTTCTTTAACGGTGTCTTTTATAACACATATTTGACAGAATATGAACAGAATGATATTTATTTGCATGGTTTGGGCTGGCATACAATAAATCCTGGCTGTACTTTTTTAATGGAAAATTCCTCTATTAGTGGATTAGGATTATAACCACATTAAGTACGACAAATTGTGATGTCATCACCATTTGCCATTAACACTAAAACGTCACAATAACTATACAGCTAAATCCTAGTGGAAACCTTTTGTGCATAACACCCCAACCTTTTGTTCTGGTCCCACAGCTGGTACTGTATACACAATATTTGAACTGCTTAAAGTGCTTCGTCTTGCTCACTGAAGCGTTTATAAAATGTACAATGCACTCTCAGTGCTATTTATAGAATGAAACCAGGTATTTAGACAGGAGATTAATGCAGATTATGAAGTTCGTTTCAGATGGTTTTATATCACCAATATTATCCTTGAGAAACAACGTAGATAAATCTTTGGACCAGTGTTAGCATGAACTTACCAAATGATTTGTTATTGTATGGGGTGTGTTTTCCTATAATATCTACCCAGTGTCTCTGTAGTGGGAAGGTGCAGCACGGTGTGAGAAGTTGACATATCCATATCTGGGCTGCTGGAGCCCCTACAGTTTCCTCAGTCTGCTACAGCTGTTACAGGTCCGGTATTTGACGCAGTGCAAGTCCATTGCAGAGATAATACAAGGGAAAAGACAGATCCATTGATGTAGTGGAGGGTAAACTCACAAGCTCATTTCTGTAGTCATCCTCTACTTTTTTAAACCAATATAGAACTTTTTAATATGAATTCCTAATAAACCATGGAAGTGAGGTAATACTTTGCCCTGTTTCAAAACCTCCTTATATTTACTTTAACAACTGTATTTGATTAAATGTATATTATCTTTTGCAATAAAAACATTTGATGAGCTTAAAATATTCTTGGCAGTAATATTCCTGCTTAAAATTGTCAGGTAAACTAACAAATAAGTAATCTTGCATGGATTTGCCAGAGACGACTTACAGCTCCCACGACACAGCAACACAGTGCAGTATTATTTAGCTCTGAAATATTTGTGTCTAAATCTACGGAATTCTTTGGTCCACGTGGGCAGATGGGGCCACTAGCTCAACAACAGACATAGGGAAGCTGACAAATAGGGAGGGAAGGTGTCAATTTAGGCCCCTAGTGGTTGTGTCGCTACTACTGAAAAATCATCATTAATTTCTCCTTTACTTATAGTTATTGGAATCATATACCTTTTGGATATATACATCAATAAACTATGAAATGGTTTGTGTAGCAATGTATACAAACAAATACAAAGATTTTTGTTGTTGTTGTTGAAATGCCGGGTCTGTGATCCAAAGGTAAACAAATGGGTAATCCCATCATCAATTTCTTAAAAAAAATTGTATAAGCTATAAGAATGAAGATGTGTTTTCATTCTCAATTTGATTGAGCTAGCTCAGGTAAATTTAGTTTTTATTTGTATTTGCTGTGTTTTGTGGCTATACAAGGTTTGTTTACGTTGGTAATGTTTGTTAACAGATCTATATTCTAATTAATAATGGGTTAAGAAACTTAAACTAAAATATTATATTTTCAAACAGATCAAACACTTGAAGAATGTATGTGAATATGAGCCACATTGATATGGTCAGAAAAATCATGGATTGGGCCTGCACTAAACTTTTCATGAAAAAATATCACTTTTTTAGTAAGCTAAATCATGGAGTTGGCCCAAGTTCGGCTGAGCAAGAGAAAACCCTCCTAACAACAATGCATGAAACACAGTGAAATTGCCCATATTTCACGTAAGACCAGTGAAATCCATAAAAGGCTACGGCCTCATTTCTAGACCATAAAATGGTAATGAGACAAATGTAAAGGTGCCCAAAGTTACTTTGCTTGAAGAAATGTCTTCTTTGTTGCTGTTTTCTCTCATGCTCCAAGTTTAAGTTACTTCTCATGGCCAGTGGGTGCAAATTTTACATAGTGCAGCTTTAAAAGTTTTGAATCAGGGGCACTTCTCTTGTCATATAGCCCACAGTTAATAGTATCAGTCTCATGTAAGTTACACAAAAATATGGTATATTCAAGAAAAAAACCCACTTCCTTGCTTCCTTGTATTTTGTAGACTACCTTTATCTTAGGGTAAGTTCAGGATTTTGGACTCCAAGCCCTATTTCCGACTCACTGATGATGTTTTGGAAGGGTAGACTCCTTTCTCAGCACAATCCATGCTGTGCTTCATACTGGATACCCAGCTCCTCCTCAGCTAGCCACAAAACAAATGTAAAGTTAATGGGGCCACATTAAAAAGCACTTACCATCCTCAAAAACAAACTTCTTTGCTTTGGGTGCACTGTGGAGTAGGTTACAGTGTTTGTTTCAGGGCTTGTATAGATTGAAGCATGACCCCATTACTTTATGTTAGTTTTGTGACTAAATAGCTGGAGCTGTGGGTGTCCAGTATGGAACAGCATGGATTGTGCTGAGAGAGGACTTTTATCTGATCGACAACATTCTGAACTTACCCTTTAAACTTATTATCAGGCTGTTGACTGGGCACTGTTTAGGCTACCTGCTCTTAGTACTGCTCCTTTTGGTTACTTGGTAAGTTGGTGACACTAGAATCTAAGCTTACTCTACAGTTGCAATTGTTGTACGTTGCTCTGCATAATAGTGTCTGCTAACTGCCTGAAATGTAAATGTAAAATATGAATGTAAATATTCAGAAAACAAAATGTTTCCTTTACAACTCTCTGTGGCTATTAGAAATATCTTGATTGTTAACGGAGACCATAGTTTTGTACCATGACATCACTGCTGAGATAAGTCTGTCGGTTTGGGGGAGAGCCAGTATAAGCACTGTGGGGGCAGACAAAGGTCACAGGAAGGATAGCCCTACCAATCAGCCATTTGGATGATATAATAATCCATTGTAATATTTCATAATACAACATCTGTACACTTCTTATGGTAAACAGTAGGTGTTATGACACAAAGTCTGGCTGGGCTGAACTAAATTTAATCCGGAACCCAACCCAAACAGTCCTGTAGCAGATTTACTGAACTAAAGTTCAACAGTTCATCGATGTAGTATTTTTTATTTTTTTTATTTCTTATCCAAATCATACAGTATGTCATTCTTCTCAACTCATCCTCTTAGCTAGCCCATACAGCTTAGATGATAATGTACTGTAAACTAAGTGGGAAGACTGTTTGGGGCAGTCATATGATATGCTTAATACGGCATTTTGTTTCCTTTTTCAGATAGACCTGCATTTCATGAAGAAGATCCCAGCAGGGGCAGAGGGTTGCAACGTGATGGTGGGAGAGTTGGAGTTTCTGAACAAGCCTGTGGTGGCGTTTGTCCGTGTCTCACCGGCGGTGCTGCTCAGTGGGCTGGCTGAGGTCCCTATTGCCACTAGGTTAGTGCAGAACTATAGGTTAATTCATTCACACTGCCAAAAAACATGCCTCCCATAAAGTTGTATGCCACTGTGTCTGGAGATAGTGGAGTGGTTAATTACCGCACCTCTGGAAACACAAGAAGCATGGACTGGCCTAGGATGGAATCCCACCAGAACCGTCTCCTCTGTGTCTCTCCTTTTAGCCTTCCTACTGAGAAAAAATACTATGGGGAGTGTACTGCCCACGCAGAATTTCCTCATTTAAACCAAGGAGAATTAAATTTGGTTTAAAGCACCATTGAGCCACTGCCCATGTGCAACATTTAATAAATTGAAGGCAGCTTCTGGGTCTCAATGCCGAAAGCTAGAGTAGGAATGAATCAATGTGTGCATTCTTGTTCTAGCTTTTGGCATTGAGACCCTGAAGTCAGCTTCAGTGTTGTGCATAGGCAGTGGCTCAATGGCACTTGAATAGTGTTTTGAACCCAACATGACACTTCTAACTATCTATAGCACTTGCTATAATTCTATTTCAACACTTAAGCTTTGATCACACCTAATTTGTTGATGCATTGCTTTCCAATGGAAGCTCAGTCATTTCTAGGGGTGCACCAATACTGATACTGGTATCGGATATCGGTTCGATACCAGGCTAAAATAGGGTATCAGTATCTGAGAATTTCCCCAATACTAAAATCCGATACCAAGAACCGTGTTAACATGCCAGAAATCAAAGCAAAAAGACTTGATTTGCTGCTTTTTCACACACAGAAGCATATTAAATCTCTGTAATAGAGAAAAATGTATTATATCTCAATCATTTTGTTCAGTTACCCCAAACTGATGGTCTAAGTGTACCGGTCAATACTGAAAGTTTAGGCCTCGGAATCGGGAATGGCAGTGAAAAAGCAATTTGTCTTTGCTTCCAGGTTTCTATTCATCCTCTTGGGACCCTTGGGGAAAGGACCACAGTATCATGAGATTGGCAGATCCATTGCAACTCTTATGACAGATGAGGTTAGTGTCTTCACTAATCAACCTCCTGTCACTTGGCTGACATGCTGTGGGGTTTGATTAATTAATTACCATAATTTAGATTTTTGAAAAATAACATGTAATGTTAAACCAAAACGTTATAATCAGTTGCTCCTCACTTGAATCTAAGCAGCAGCTTGCATCATTCCATAGCCCAGCTGATCTCACCAAACTCCTGAAGTGATGCAACACTTGTTTTATCATCCCACACAACTCAAGGCTTTAATGATATTCTCTTAGCGATTAGTCATTGTCATTCTCATCCTCCTTCTTCTCACGCACTCAGGACAGCATCTCTCACAGGACACTGAGAGAAAAAAAATCTCTCTCTCTCTCTATATATATATATGTATATATATATACATATATATATATATATTGGTATAGGCATCAACACTCTGGGCTCTATTTTCATTCCAGCGCAAGGCTGCATCAAACCTGTTCTCTCAAAGAGAGCCCGCTTGCGCTGAGACAGATAGGTTGGCGGAGCTGGGGCATGTGTCCGTACAGATCCACCAGCGCAGTACAATTTTTGCATCCATTTTGGCGTAAAATCACGCCTGCATGCGTCTCCGCCTGCTCATCTGTCCAAATTCCAACAAGCAGTTATTATTGATATTAGACTGCATTTCATCCCAGTTTGAAGTAAATCCATCAACTGAATGGAACCTTCTTATCAGTTAATCACAACAAGCTATGTAAGCTTTTCTCTTGTGGTTATTGAATTCATGTGTGGATCAGAATCAATCGACATGATTCTGATAAACCAAAGATAATCAAATGCAACCATGAGCACAAAGCTCTATAAGAGCAAAGGACACGTGAGGACTGAGGAGAGTAAACAAGCTAATCCTCTCATTGTGGAAATCTAATGAAAAGTACCATATGTCCTCTCAATCTATGATATATTTTTGAGCCAGCACAATTAGTCTACACACCCAAGTCTTCCTGGGGGGGTCTGCTGGGCTGTGAGGAAGACCGCAAACGTCAGATGTGGACTATTATAGGCTACTGTGCTGGCTAGAAAAGATTTATAAGCTATATATAATTAAGCATGCATTCTCTTTCGCGTGTGGAGGAATGACAGGAGACACGTTACATTTTGTGAGATAAGCCAGCCTGTAGAATAATTATCTGCGCGTTGCCTCCTATCATTTTAACTTTTTGTTGGGTCAATGGAGATCATGGATTGCTTTTAAATATGATAAATGAATAAATGAAAATGTAGAATTTCAATAGACTATGGATCACAAGTGTATGATACGAAAATAAAGAATCCATTCATTCATAATCGCATGGCGTGGGTAGAGCCTAACATATTATTATCTATATGCTATTGCCATTGGATCTCTTTGGCCTTAGTTGAAGTTATTCTGATGTAGCCAGCCGCATATTGTTCTTAAAGGGAATGAGAGGAGCTGATCTGATTGGCCACATCGAAACCAGCCCTAACTCCACCTGCTAATAATGTATTCCTTCTTCTCCAACCCTGTGCCATGCTGCGCCATGGATACGCTTGCATCTCTGGTCACCAAATTACCCAATTACCTGGTCACCCATGTGCGCCAGTTAGACCTGCGTTTGTGCTTGCACCTAGATTAATGAAAATAGAGCCCTCTGAGTTCATACACTGTTTGGACCAGGCGCACCTGCAGCTGTACGCCAATACACACTGTGTGCACCATCAGCTGTTCTTTTTTCCCCTTTCACCCAACCTTTTCTGTGCATCGCTATGAGTGAGATGCTCTACAACAGAAATGCATTCCTCACAAAAAACGCATAGCCTAACCCATAGTCTTTGTTTCAAACCTGCCTTATCTTTTGGTTTTTTTTAGTTGTGTCTGTGTAATCTATGATCTCTGGCTATTGGCAGGCACTTAACGTCCTCACCTCCTCCGACCAGGGTCTAACGGTGAACCTATTATATAGTTCAATGCTGTAAACTCTACACTGTATGGCAGTGATCTGATCCACCACTAGAAAATAATCCATTCAGATAACAAAACAGGGGTGTTTAAATTCAGGAATGATTTCACAAAAAGAGGATAGCCTATAAATTACAAAATAAATCAATAGTGGGGCAGTTAGGAAAGTTTGATGCCAGAGACAGAGACAATGAGAAAATAGGTAAGAACCCTATTTATTGAATTAGAGCACTTGCATTTTAGAATTGAGAATTTTAACAACAAAGTTCACAACTTGTTGGTGGAAGCAGACTTTCTGCTACAGCTTGTTTTGCCATGTTGTGCCTGTACTGTATGTGTTAGCTCAATACCTCAAAGGGAAGGTGTCTACCATTACAGTCGCTACATCGATTATTTGTACTCATTTACAGGTTTTCCATGATGTTGCCTACAAAGCTAAAGACCGAAATGATCTGATCGCTGGGATTGATGAGTTCCTTGACCAGGTGACGGTCCTGCCTCCGGGCGAATGGGACCCATCCATACGGATAGATCCTCCAAAGAGTGTACCTTCTCAGGTTCGTTTCTTTCTGTTTGTTGACGGCAAAAATATCTTGATTTCCTTTTGATGATCAAAGGCATTACCTTTGATTACATTTTCTAAACCTATGTTGTCCAAATCTGATCTCTACTAAAATTCTTGTTGGGAAGTCAAACTGAATGGTTTTGTATTGTTTGCTGAACAGGAGAACAGGAAGAAAAGTAATATTTTACCCAACGGGCTAGTAGAAGGTGGAGATGAAGACCATGGCCATGGGGGTCCTGAACTGCAACGCACTGGCAGGTGGGTGGAGCCTGAAAGTGGCAGCAGAGCACAGAGATTTGGGGTCAGTTCCAATCAGTCAGTAGACCTGTGGAGGGCACTGCACCTAGAGTGATATGACGAGAATGGGATGCAGCCCCAGCGTTGTCATGGAAAACATTCAGCACTGCTTCCTACAGCGTGATTCGTCCACCAGTGGTAAAGGGGAAGCCATTTTCAGAGTGTCATGATGACATGGACTCTTCCTCGTCTTGTAATGCTAGCACTGCACAGGGAAGAAGAGAATGTATACACTAGATGGCTTTTAAGTAGCAGACACAGATATACAGTACATTGTCTGTCATTGTAGGAGTCCCAAGTGCTTTCTGCAATATTGCACCCTGTGTTGGAGAGAAATTATTTGGAATTAATGGAATTGTATATGCTTTTCAGCCATTAAAAGGTGCAAGGAATTGTCCCTCCAACCGATGTTTGATAGACTCAAATTTGTATGATGAAGTGCCTATGCAATTCTGTTTATAACATTTGAACTACAGTAAGCAGAATAGACTCCAGTGGCAGCTGTACTAATATAGAATCGAAGCAACAAATGAAAGCTATCATTATGTGCTTTCTAATGGTGAGTATGATAACCATATAACCAGAACAATGACCTTTTTGTTCACAGTGCCTATATTTCCCATTCTGACCTGTTCTGATGCAGGTTTCCCCATAGGATGCCTATAGATGGTTTCAGCTTGACAACAACACAACAACAACAAAATAAACCAGCATTCTAGAATGGACTACATTTGATTTCCTGTCAGCTGTTGATATTAGCAAACACTGCAACAGGAAATAAACTTTACTCTCAGCAGTTACTTTCCCACAAAGGTTTCTCAGGTTGATTCAACATCTCTTCATGCCAAACTGATAATATTCTTTGTAGGACTCTATGTCTTTGGAAAATTATAACTCAGGCTAGCTATTTCTGTTTGAACTAATTCTGCTTCAGCCTCCATAAGTGAGTAGTTGTAGTCATGAAATGGTTTCCATAGCAACCCCCTGCAGTTAGTGCTCCATTGCCTGCCAGATTTTTTCCATCACCGGGATATGATCTCATGCTCAGTCATAGCCTACTAAGGAGAGGAGTAGACTGTCTTACACAATGAGGCGATGGAGAAGAGATGAACTCAGCACAAAGGAAAAAAGATCTTAAAAGGCGGAATTTGTTAAGCAAAATATTTTAAATGTATGACAATAAAGAAAGAAATAGCTCCTGCACACTGTCTTTTAGTTAAAACATCTACTTCTTTGTTTCTTTATTGTCGACCCTCAGTTTTCTTCTCCTACACACCTGTAACTTTGTACTCAGGTGTGCAAAAGCTCTACTCAAACTGTTTTAGGTCAAAGAAATTAAATAAAAAAGAAATGAATCTGTTTACTCATTGTTCATGTTTTACGTTGATTCTAGCACCATCTGAAAACCGTTGTAGGCCTACATACATTATAATCTATGAATCACACCTGCAGCTGTGTGAAAACCTTGTTACTCTGGTTTTGGTGATTTTCTTGTTTTTATTTGAATTGAAGGTTTAGGCTACATTGTGGTTTGAGTAGGTGTCATGGAAGGTTTCATAAATTTAGGGACCATCTACTGTGAAGCAGATTACAATTGTACAGATTAAAGAATACATGACTATGAATCTGAATTTAAGGAATCATTGACTTCTTGGAATAGTACCGATATGCAATATCCTTTACCTCTCTGTTAATGACGACAGTTATTACAATAATTTGAGCATGAATGGCAAACTCTGAAGTCTTTTATATGGTCTGTTTATTCCAAGGTTGTTTGGTGGTCTTCTCATGGATATCAAGCGCAAGGTGCCTCACTACCTGTCCGACTACACTGACGCGTTTAGTTTGCAGTGTTTAGCTTCCCTCCTCTTTCTCTACTGCGCCTGCATGTCCCCTGTCATCACCTTCGGAGGACTACTGGGCGAGGCAACCGAGGGACGCATAGTAAGAACACCCGCCTTGTCCAAAACACTCTTCTCTTGCTCATGACATACTGCCAAATACGTGCTATTTTTAAACTGACATTGCCCTTCAGGAGTGGCTGAATTACTTCTGCACAGTGCAAGCACTATTCAGCACATGAAACCAAACTCTGATAGTTATAGTTCAGTATGGTAACATTCAAGGGAAATTCCACCCAATTTAAAGTTTCATATGTTATATGATCTAGGACAGTCCAGTCATTATTTGTGAACACGATCAACTCCCTCCCAAAGCCAAAAACCAGAGAAGTAAGACTTGAAACTGTGATGTCATCAATAATGAAAATGTGTGAATAAAACTGAGTGATATTTCACTTTAACCTTCAGTGAGTAATCTCTATGTCCTCTCTTATCCTCCAGAGTGCAATTGAATCACTGTTCGGAGCCTCGATGACAGGGATTGCCTATTCCTTGTTTGCCGGCCAGCCCCTTACCATCCTGGGCAGCACGGGGCCAGTGCTTGTATTTGAAAAAATATTGTTCAAATTCTGCAAGTATGTTTCAATTTTGCATCACCCTAGGGCTGTCCTCAACTAAAGAAATTCTTAATCAACTAATAGTCATAGAATTTTGTTGACTATTAGTCGATTAGTTGATTTTATGGACAAATCTGTAAAATTGTGTTTCCTACATGTAATCATGCGGAGTGACCTCTAATGCTTACGAGAGATGCTGAATTGAATTGAATTGAAATACTTTCAATTCAATTCATGTGCTTATCATTTTTCAACAACTCATTCAGCATGGAAAAAAAGCATTTAAAAAAACAGACTAATCGACTAATAAAGTTGGTCGGCTAAGACCAAACCAACTGATTAATAGATTAAGAGGGGGCACGTTTCCCAGTGGCTAGCATTATGGCTTCAAATCTTTAATCATCATATTCTATGGCATATAGTCCATGGAAACTCATGGCATTTGGCTCAGACTGCTATGATCATATCGTACATTTCATTTGTACATAGCACATTTGTCCGATAATCTGCGATTACATTGTAGCTTTCTCTAGCAATCGGAAAAGTTTCAGAGAAACGACTGGATCATCTCTGCAACATCCGGCTTCTTACGGACCCGTTCTGATTATATTGATTAAAAATAAAAGAGCATTACTCTACTCTACCATTGTGATAATGACTTTCTCCAGTCCACCGCATTGTATTTAGATGTCACATAAAAAAAAATATTCACAGATGTTGTGTTATAATGTTCTATATCACTTCTCAGAACATACTCTCAGACTTATTTTTATGTAAGTCTTTTTACTGAATATGCATTTTATTTTTAGTTCGTGTTTATAAAATAATATAATATTTCCTTCATTTAATTGATGTATATTGTTCTTACTAGTTGGTGTAAATGCTTTTTCTATAGAATGCTATGGTAAATGATAAAGTGCTATATAAATAACATTATTATTATCTATGTTGAAGATGACTATTATACTGTAATGTTTGTTTATCTCTTTTTTTCACCACATAGGGAGTATGGATACTCCTACCTATCTCTGAGAACCTGTATCGGGCTGTGGACAGCATTGCTGTGCATTATGCTGGTGGCCACAGATGCCAGCTCCCTGGTTTGTTACATCACACGTTTCACAGAAGAGGCCTTCGCCTCACTCATCTGCATCATCTTCATCTACGAGGCCTTGGAGAAGCTTTTTCACCTGGGGGTACACTACCCGTTCAATAAGAACAACAACCTGGAGAAACTTACCCTGTACTCGTACGTATCATACAAAAGCGAGTGATGGACTTGTTGAGCTTGGAATGATAAGGTGCAACTGATGGTTAATCAGTTTGTTAACACATACTGTGGTTCCTCATTAGTACCGAGGTACATGCATGTAAAGAAGACCTTTTTGTAGAGCTACATTATATGAATAACTTTTTTATTTTTTATTTATTTTTTTTACCAAAATGTCAGTTAGAACCCTACAATTCCAAGGTCATGACTTGGTCACCTCAGCTTTTGTACAGAATGAATGAAGGAATTACTAATTTGCATTTCTGAAAAGGAGTCCTTGGTGGATAGATGAGGGATTCTTTCAGTGACTCAAATGTCCACTTTCTACCACAGGTGTTCGTGTGTTGAGCCTCCTGACCCCAGCAATAGCACCTTGAAATACTGGGAGATCAACAACATCACGGCTTCTGAGATCTACTGGGAGGCCCTGGAGGTCAAGGTATCGCACAGATAACACAGATAAAAAGGATCACTGGCCATCAGAAGTCTTGGATGATCTGTACACAAAAAAAATCCCCCGGAAATTATCTGATTAAACAAAGGCAGAGAGTCTGAAAAGAGCACATTTAGCTTGTTCCCTCATAAAGTGGCATGCTCGCCCTGATGGAGTAGGCTCAGTGGAGGAGATTAAGGATATGTGGGCTGGATTATGTTGGATTACCCATGCCAGATCACTATAAAAGCACTTCTTTTTTTGTACTCAGTTAAGTTTTTGTAGATGGGGATGCTCTTAAACTTTGGATGTGGTAATCTTAAATCTACAGACACCGGTGTAATATCAATGTTAATCCCATATAGGCCTAGTGAGTTTGCTGGGTTTGACTCTGCCCTCTACCTGTTGTTGTAGACTTGCATTGAAAAGCGAGGGGAGTTTGTGGGCAAAGCCTGCGGCCCTCATGGACCCTACGTCCCAGATGTTCTCTTCTGGTGTGTCGTTCTCTTCTTCTCCACTGTCTTCATGTCTGCGTTCCTTAAAGACTTCAAGTTCAGCAATTACTTTCCCACAAAGGTATTGCATGTTGTGTTTCATCATTTCACTTTAGTGCTCTGTGGCTTGGATTGTATAATACAGTACAGTGGGGCACTCTAGTGGTCACATGCAGGTACTGTGTAATTTCAGATGTTTCAAAGTTGAAGGAAAGTGGCTATTTATTTTTCCAATAAAACACATGTGTTTGTATGCATACAATGAGGAATACTTATAATGCACTTTTTTTTTTACTTCAGGTGAGAGCCATCATTAGTGACTTTGCTGTTTTCATCACCATCTTCACCATGGTTCTCGTGGACAACCTCTTAGGGGTCCCCTCTCCAAAACTAAAGGTTCCCAGTGTGTTTAAGGTGAGTTACACTGCAGAATGTATTATATATATGTATATACAGTTTATTATCCAGATATTGCTCCATTTGGGTGCCACCACTTTAAAATGTGTTTTAAAACTGCACTGAAAAGATGGCTCAATAGCTGTAGGCACAGACTGCATTGCAATGATTGCCGTTGCTATGGCAGGAAAACGCTCTCTCCATTCTTCCAGTCACTCTGACGGCAATAACTATGACATATGACAATGCAGACCTGACATTCCCAGAGACTACTGTAGGCACCATAAAGACTGCAAATGCTGCAGAAAGTATGAAGCATGTTTTATCCTTGATATTTATCAGTCTGATGTGAGTCTGAATAACAACAACAATTTCTTAACAGCCAACCAGAGATGATCGTGGTTGGTTCATCTCCCCGTTGGGCCCCAACCCTTGGTGGACGGCAGTCGTATCAGTCATCCCTGCTCTTCTCTGCACGATCCTCATCTTTATGGACCAGCAGATCACTGCGGTGATCATCAACAGGAAGGAACACAAACTCAAGGTACTTTTGAGCTCAGGTTGGAACCAAGGTTTCTATATTATGAAGGTTTAGTCACCAATGCAGAAAGAAACAACTCCCGGGGCGCTGACTGGGACCAACGTCCTGAAAGTTTCATTCAGGTGATTTAATCTGCTTGGGCCAAAAAGAATCATGGTCCCACACTCCTCCACAGCTCTACGTCTGCACTGCTCTATGTCACACAGTGCTCTGCCACAATTAACCAAATATTAAGCTTGTGTGAACATTTATTCCAAATATTAAGCTTGTGTGAACATTTTGTTAGTTATGTAGTAATATAGGTATCAGAAAAGTAAATGGATTATCTTTTCTGCGGAACGAAGTCATACCTTTATTGCTGTGTTCATTGTCATTGCCATGGACACAAGTGACTAACCATGATATGGCACAGGCACCATGAAGTGAGTTTTTCTTAAGCATTTTCAGCTCATTTTCGGTTCGTATTACTAAAATAAAAATAAAAAGTACCAAAAAGACATTTAACATTTAATAAAATATTATTTATTCAATATGTCAAGGGAAAATATGAGTGTAAATAGCACTTTTTAGTAAACTTATGAATGTACAGTTATAAATCTTTACCAAATAAAGTCCATACATCATTATGCTTCCGTTGTAGTACATTTATTTCAGTGCCAAAATTAAAAATGTTTCTAGTGCGGGCTACTCGCCATTATATTTAATACAAACATTTAGTGACACCATTCTAAATCACCATTTTTTTTTATACTTTAAGGCTTTCATCTCCATAATAGACAAAAATAGATGGTTTATACATCCGACCCTACGTTTTGGACAGCAAGTTGATATCAAGGCACTTTTACATTCAAATCACTGTGCATATAGACCAAAACTTATTCTACTTTGGATTTTGCTGTGTCCCCCCCCCCCATTAGAAAGGCTGTGGGTACCACCTGGATCTGTTCATTGTGGGGGGGATGCTTGGCGTTTGTTCTTTGATGGGCCTGCCCTGGTTCGTGGCTGCCACCGTCCTGTCCATCTCCCACGTCAACAGCCTGAAGCTGGAGTCGGAGTGCTCGGCCCCTGGGGAGCAGCCTAAATTCCTTGGAATCAGGGAGCAGCGCTTCACTGGCCTTATGATCTTCACCCTTATGGGCTGTTCGGTCTTCATGACGTCTGTACTGAAGGTCAGACATTGTATATTTACTGACTTATTAATGTATTTATTTGTGTATTTGGATCCCCCATAAAACTACTCTCCCTAGGGTTCCTAGTGTTTTGCTATTGTGGGGCTGTCCTTGACCCAAGAGATTCTCTAATAGTCAGAGGACTTTGTTGATTAGTTGATTTAATCGATAAACCTGTAGAACTGTGTTTCCCACATGCAATTATGCAGAGGGACCTCTTTAAATCTAGTGCTTACCAGAGATTTACTTATCATTTTAGAGGAAATAAATCATTCCATGTGGAAAAAAGCATAAACAACAACTAATTGACTAACAAAGTCTTGGTCGACTAAGAGGGGTCAGACCTACTGTATTCATTCTTTTGTCTATTTGGATCCCCATATAACTACATGACTTGATTTGATTACTCTACCTACTCTTCCTTGGGTTCCGTTAGCGTTATCTAATTGGCATCCATCTGGAATCATACTGTACAGTTCTCAAGGTTTAATGCAAGATTCACTAGTTGTAATTGTTATTTTTGTTAAGATGTATAGCATAGTCTCATGTTGCAAATTTCTTCTTCTTTCTTCTTGAAATGTTAACAATGTTATGTTACTAAGTTATGCCTCTTTTGTCCCCACAGTTCATTCCCATGCCTGTGTTGTATGGAGTATTCCTTTACATGGGAGCCTCTTCTCTCAGAGGCATACAGGTAAACCCAGATGCGGTACTTATTTCATGCACTATCCACAGCACCTTACAGTTCTGTGACTGTGCACGTTTGTAGTATGGGTGTCTATAGTGGTAATCAAACTCCTAACCCTGGCAATGTTTGTGCCATGCCCTACCACAGGTGTTGGTTACCTGACACAGTCGATCTTAGAGGTAAAGAGCGTTTTCTAAGTGCAAAGAAGAGCAGGAGGATGGAGACAGATTTGCAGGCTTGAATCAGCTAAGGGATACACAATAGCCAACAATGTTTTCGTCCTTCTTAAGATGCTCCTAGCCTTCTATGAGATGACAACATGGCACTGTGCTTTGTTTACAATTTTTGTTTTTGTCTGATGTGTGGATTGGATTTCAGTGGGTATAGGGGAGGGGTTGCTACTGCTGGCCACACCTCAGGCTCTACCAAGAGAGGTCTGGAGAAATTCACAGTATAATAAGTTACGAAACTCCATGCCAAGCGGGCTCTTTTGCCTAGAGGTCACTGTTTCACGGCATTACAGATTATATCTTAAAGATGCTTTTGGGAAACAAGGCCCTGTATTTTAAGTATAATTACACCCATGCGCAAAGTGCTGGCGAGGGGGTATTGCAATCCCTCCTGTCCATGTATGTACGTACTGTATGTGTCTACCTCAACCATAACTCCTACAGTTCTGAAACTTCACACATAGGTTGATGGGAGGAATTAGGTCTGTGACTAGCGTTGGCTGTAACGTTAGATGCCTAACATAATTTTTTTGTAGCTGCTGTTGGCGCTAACACTTGCTGGTCCCCGGCTGTGATGGGTAGCGCTACACTACGCTGGCCATGCACCATATAGTGATATGTAGTGTACACTGTCTCTGATGTGCAGCTGGCATAGCGTTGCATGTTGAAGCAGGGGACCAGCAAGCTAACAGCAAAAGCGGATGGATGCGGGTTGTTGTCTGTCTGTTCAGACACTGTGCAACGTGGGGTCATGTTAAATCAGGAGGATTGGATGGGGTCATTAGCAGCAGAGCTGCTGTTGCATCAGCTGAGCTGAACTAATCATTAAATGCAATTGTAGTCCTATGGCATGTGTCAGAGAAAAAAAGAAGACAGGGCACTAAAATGACTGAACTGAAATGAAGGCAGCTGACAGTATGTCAGCAAACCAACGATGAAGATGCCACTTTGTTTGCAGACTTTATGAAAGAACACATTTGTGCAAAAGCAACATGCCATCTACTACATTTCTAATGTGGACTTGCTATATTATGACTGAATAGCCTAACCTATCTGAAATGTTGGCACTTTTCATGAATTGAAAGTTTACAGGGAAATAACCACCAAATAACTTTTCAAGGGGCACATACTCAGTAAAACAAAAATTCTATACAGAGAAAATGCATTGATTTTGATTGTTTTCTGGTGCTCTGACTTAGATACCATTATTCATTGTTCTTTAGATGAAAGGACATCTTGCTATGATATGATATGATATGATATGATAACATATGATACAATAGGGTATGATATAATATGATAACATATGATACAATAGGGTATGATATAATATGACAACATATGATATGAATGGGATGATATATGATCAAATATATCATAACATGATGCAATATAGTATGATATATGATACAATGTATGATATGATCAAATATGATCTGATATGATATAGTATGATATGATAATATGATTTGATCTGATATGATACCATATGAAATGATATAGTATGATATGGTAATATGATATGATAAAATATGATCTGATCTGATACCATATGATATGATATAGTATCTCACATATGATTCTGTCAATTT
>OMKL01034399.1:23605-35724 GCA_900302295.1 Parasudis fraserbrunneri
GTGCTCTGACTTAGATACCATTATTCATTGTTCTTTAGATGAAAGGACATCTTGCTATGATATGATATGATATGATATGATAACATATGATACAATAGGGTATGATATAATATGATAACATATGATACAATAGGGTATGATATAATATGATATGATATGATATAGTATGATATGATAATATGATTTGATCTGATCTGATACCATATGAAATGATATAGTATGATATGGTAATATGATATGATAAAATATGATCTGATCTGATACCATATGATATGTTAATATGATATATGATAAAATATGATCTGATATGGTACCATATGATATGATATAGTATCTCACATATGATTCTGTCAATTTATCCTCCTCCACAGTTCTTTGATCGTCTGAAGCTGTTTGCCATGCCAGCCAAGCACCAGCCAGATTTCATCTATCTGCGCCATGTTCCCCTAAGAAAGGTCCACCTCTTCACCATCATCCAGCTCAGCTGCCTGGTCATGCTGTGGGTCATCAAAACCTCCAGGGCTGCCATCGTCTTCCCCATGATGGTATGAAAACAGACTGATCACCATCAGCGTCATGTGGGCTCCTGATGGCTTTTGGTGCCATCAAGATTAGATATTAAACCTAGTTGTAGATGAAAGATATCCTCAAATGAAAACTGAAGCCAAACATCTACTTGTCAGCCAAAGGAAAACTCTTCCGGGCTAAGTGGGAGATATTAGGCTTAGTAGGCTTCAGCAGGGCTGTTCTAATATATTAGGGAGGAGGTCTAATCAATTTTGTTTTTCTATGATAACTTTAATTTGCCCAGTGAAGCAGCTCTAATGAAAATTTACAGACTTTCCTGATAGCGATGGGCATTAGACACACTTACATGCCTAAATCTTTAATAATCATAATTAATAATTAATAATTAGCGCAATATTTCACACAGACATGATATTTCATGTATTGGACTTGACCCCACCAAATTTTGCCTCAGCTTAGTTGGATAATATTACAGACATATTACTTTAACATCATATCTGAGATACACATGTTTTTTTTTCGCATCATGGTTCTTTTTCTTTTTTGGGTTAGTTTTTGAGACCGAATTTTCCGAATTTACGGGATAATAAAGTATTCCAATTCAATTTTAAAATTAACCTAGAGAGTGTTCAGATAAAGTAACAAATCTATTTCAAAGTATTTCATTAACATTACAGTGTTAATCAAATGTACCCTCCGAGATGATTCAGATGTGAAAAATGTCACATCCTAAAAATTTGATTTTTAGTGTGGAGACACCATAGCCGGTAGGAAATACTGCTGTCTATATATATATATATATATATGTATATATATATATATATATATGTGTATATATATATATATATATATATATATATATATATATACATATACATATACATATACATACATATATATATATATCTTAATGATATTATGATCTTGACACTGACAAAAGAGCATCATAATGTTAAAAGGTATGGATTAGCCTGACATGTCAGACCTATGGAATGCATACCATGGAATGCTATATGACAAGCTATGCCTCCCATGGGTCTGACATTTCAGGCTAGGAGTGGATGGTTCATAATCAGTCTGACATTTCAGGCTAGGAGTGGATGCTTCAGAATCACATGCAATTTGACTACCTTTCAGGTGCTGGCTTTGGTGTTCATTAGGAAGTTGATGGACTGTGTCTTCACCAAGAGGGAGATGAGCTGGCTGGATGACCTTATGCCAGAGAGCAAGAAGAAGAAACTTGAAGATGCTGATGAAGAGGTACATTTGAAAGTAAACTCACTGCTTAATAGCTCCCATGTCCAAGTGTGATGTTTTGTTTAAGTGACAAACGTTTGTTTTCATTGAAATGTTAGGTGACTAATGATGTTTCAACTAAACATGGTCTTCGGCAGATCTGACTAAGACCTTTGTTGGTTGAAACGTGATTGTCACCTTTACAATATATCACATTTAGGAGCAGTGAGCAGACATTGCTCCTTTTCATCATTGCTACATTTTTCCGGCCCCTGCAAATATTCTTTTGCATCTTGAATTGAATTTGAATTGAAATACTTTATTATCCCGTGGGGAAATTCGGTAAATCTGCATAAAACCTCTGTCCTGGACATTTGAAAGTTTGTCCTAAGACAGAATTCACAAGGCAGAAAATAAAAATTTTCAGTAGGTGAAAGATTATGAAAAAAGAAGTGTGCCTTGATTTTTGTATCAAGGCAAGAATGACCTGGAACCCACATGTCAAAAAGACTGGTATGGTTGTTTAAGAAAGTTCTAAATAGCATATTTTTCATGTAAAAAACAAACTATTTCAGAATGTATGTGAATTACCCTAATTATATGCTGCCTTCAAATGGAAGTTGTGAGTTTGTGGTCTCGACATGGGAAGTCGAGTACACGATATGCTTGGCATTCAAGTGGTTAAAGTCATGAGGACACTGTTGCTAGGCAACTGAGCAATACGTCTTGAAGCCACCAAGGCTAACAATTTAGCTCAGATTTTCCTCAGATAAACTTTTGATTTACTAAGAAAGACAAAAATTACAATAATTCCACTGCAAAACGAACTTCCAAAGGCTCCGCCATTTAAAAAAAATATCATCACCATGTCACAACTCGTGATCTTTCAGAAAATTTCCTCTTACGAAGTTGTGAATACCACAACAGTGGGTCATTTTTATGGACTCTTCTCATGAACACGGTAAACACGACCCCATTTGAAGGCACCATTAGCCTTACACATCAGACCTATGGAACGCTGAGCAAGCTAGCTCTCCATTGGATCTGAAAGCAGCACATTGAGAAATTAACAAATCGCCTCCCGGCAAAAATGGTCGTCAATAAAGTCACTTTGACTTACTGTGGTGGTTTGTGGGGGTCTTGTCTCTCCCGCAATTAATTCCTGGCAATGTCATCTCATTTAAGCGTAGGAAAAAGATGATTTCTCCATTTCTCTGTGTGTTACCAAGGCAACAGGCTGTCAGTGTGTGTACAGGGGCTATTATATTGAAGTTTAGCTCCATGGCTAGCACATTGATTGCAGGATGAGAGACAAGACCCCAACTCACCACCATGGTAGGTCAAAGTGACATTATTGATGACCATTTTCATCCGGAGGCCATTTATTTATTTCTCAATGTGCTGCTTTCAGACCCAATGGAGAAAAGAAAACGAGATTTAGGCCTTTAATGTTTCAATTGTCGAAATGTTTTTCTTAAATCAGGAGGAGGAGCAAAGTATTCTGGGAGATGATGAGGGAAGAGAGCAAGTGCCACTAGGGGGGTTAGGGTAAGTTCATATCTATTATACATGTGACATTTAATAGCAATCTTATACAGGTAGCCTACTTATTACAAGGAACATGCTACAGTATGTGCATAACTGACATTTCTTTTCTGTAATTTGATGATACCCTACTTCATTGGTTACCTACTTATTCTTTTCTCAGAGGTATAACACCCATCATCAACATCACAGATGAGATGTCCAAAGGCTCTTTTGGGAACACTTGGAATGCCAACTGAAAGAAAGGGAAAAAAACAACACCTTAGAAAAGTTATGGTAAGAATTTATTCACAATCCCACTATTAATTATTATGTACCTACTGTGTATCAAATTGATCAAGTTCCTCCACTGCATAACTACATCTCAACATTTAGTTTGTCTGTAGAATAGAATAATATTCTGAGACTAATAGAATATTAGTTATGACTTCTCTGATAATTATTTTAAGTCAAATATAAAATATAAAAAGTTGACATAATTTGTAACAGAGTTGACATAATGTGTAACAGAGTTGACTAATTTGAGTTGAAGAAGGATGGTAACAGAGGTAACAGAGTTGACAGAAACAGAGTTGACATTTTCCTCTGTTTTTAAAGATTGCGCTAAGCCCCAAAATAAACTTCATGGCAAAGCTAAAGAAAGAATTGTATGCTTCTTAATTAAATTATTATTTAAAAAAATCCTATTTGATTCTTTTACTGCAGTATTACAGTAACAGAGTTGATGGATAATTAATCAACTCCTGGTGTAAACAAAATAATGATAAAAGAAATGTGACAACCTCACTGTCTATAGAAGGGTGCCAGACAGAGGATGTGACATTACTAAAGGTAGGTCTTATGCTTTTTGGACTAAACATTAGAGATTGTATAGGGATTTCTAACAGCTGTAACAGAGTTGACAGGAACCCATAGACAGATCTAGAATTAGAGTTAAAACTACATTTGTAGGTAGGGAATCATTTGTTAGATGTATAAATTGGGATTCAAGTATACATCAAGCATTGCAATTATTGAAAGATGTACTTATATTTTCACTGCTATTCAAGACTGATAGTGTAAATGAATGTTTAAAAATAATAAATGGCAAAACTTGGGTCTAACCCATATGCAGCATCTGGATATATTAAATATGAATGCAAAAGAGCTGCCTCCTCATTAGAACTGAGTGAGGTTTTGACCCATTGACATTTTGAATGCATTATACCACACAGCTGTCTGAAAATGAAGCATTAATGCACTTTATATTACAAGGGAGTGGATTATTGTACTGACTCTGTTGATGTGCTAGTAAAATGAAATAATACGATGTTTTTCTGTAGCTACCAGATTTAAAGTTGAAAATGTATAGCTCAGTGTTTCCCCGATAAATATTTTCTAGGCAGGGAGGAAATGTCTCTGACACAGCATTTAGACCATTTGTCTGTAAAACTCTACATACAGTGTTTATATTCTCATTAATATTCCAGATTCTAGTTAAAGTATCCTGGGAAAGGGTTTAGGTGTATACATGCACTTTCATATCCCAACTATCAATAGTCCTGCATATATGAGTAAACTGAATGTCGCGAGTATTGCCACACAGACCACAAAACTCAAAAGTAAACAGAAGAAGGCCTCTCAGCAGCCATATTTGGGTTTCTCATAGTCGGGATATGAGCTTATCCCGGTTATTACAAACGGGATACAGTGCTTACATGCGCCGACTCATAGACGTAAATCCTAGAGTATCCAGAATAATATCAGAATATAAGGCCTAATGTGCCTGTAAATGCACCCACTGATATACTGCACACATTGTCCACCAGGAATTCTGCATTGATTGACAAGTAATTGTCATATCCACAGTTTTCCCCACAACACGGAAAGGTGCGAGTTGAGCGGACGCTGGTGAAGAAGAAGATGGAGTCCTTTGTGAGTCTTTGGTGTTGTCCCTTCTCTGTGTTTTTCAACAAACCAACATTGCGTGCCACAATCATTCCTTTATGTTTTGTCTTATAGATATATGTGCGTAAGTGAATAACAGTATTTATTTGATGTTTCTGAAATATTCTGCTTCTTCATGCGGAAATCTAAAGAAAAGAAAAGAAAAAAAATTATAAAGAAAAAAACGTTTTTATTTTATTGTGTTTTGATGTGAAATTATACCAGCAAGATCTACATAAGGGTAGCTTTATTGAACATGAAATTAGAAGGATGTTTCATGTTTCCCCATTTACAAAAAAAACAAACTATTTTCAAGCTATTTCTGTTTTGGATTTTGTTTGTATGTAGCCCACTATTTCGTATGTTTTGTTTTAAAACATCACTATATTAATATCAATGATTCGTTATCCGTTTTTACAGTGTCTATATCAATACAATTGTAACTTGGGCAATATTGCAGGTTATAAGGTAAGGTAAGGTAAGACAAACGTATCTCTGACTACAGATAAACAAAGCAGTATTGATAAGCTTATGTACCGTACTAGTCCTACTTTTTGCCTATGCCGCTGTATGCATATGTACTGTACATCTCAAAGACTATTATGAAAGATATGAAAGCTGCTCAAGCTCTGAGACAGATCCTCACATTTTGGATTGTATATATTCAGTGTTTGTCACTATAATTGCTGCTTTTCACAATTTTGCATAATATGTAAACTTTGAATACAGTTTGAAATTTAAAACGTTTTTAGGATTTTTCTATCCCTCAGAATTCTATGTTAGAATTCTTTCCGTCTATACATCAGACCGGCAATACATCAACTGCACTGATCTTTGATTGCCACGCCTCTTTTAGGGGAAAACATCTTAGGGAATAAACAGGGATTAGATGGCGTTTGTTCATAAGCTACAACTTAAGAACAAAACACAGGGATATAAATCACGCCAAAGACTATCAAGGTCCAGAAATAGTCATTACCTCTTAGTTTTAGGTCACATGGAGATTTATCAGCATGGTATTAAATGTCCAGGTAGGGAAATGAGGAAACAGCTTGCAGCTGACTGGGGAAATACCATAGGGGAAGAATGAAGAGGCATGGCTGAAAACGGATCAAATTATACTTTTTACAATGGTGGCCAGTATAGGAAAATAATTGCTTGACTTAACATGATGCACTAACAAGCAAACTTTTCAAACAATTCATGCGTTCTGCCGACAGTTTTTATAAAGGCCAAATACAATGGCGGTCAAAGGGAAAGGTGTCTGTGTTTTCCCCGAAAAGTAGGTGCGGCTGCGAAAAAAACATAGCTTTCAATGACCAGTACCCATTGTGACATCATCATTAGAATGTTCAGTTCTTAGAATTAAAATTTTTTGTTAACATATTAAAAGATTTAGGTCATTATTGACCATCATTGTGGAAATCAGGCAAGCAAAGGGCATTATATTGTTGAAAACCCTGACTTAAAATAATGTTTAAAATCACTGCATCATAATATTGTGGCAAGTCAGCAAAAATAGCTGAAGCCATTCAGTTTTTAAGAAGGGATAATGCATGCCAGTTAATTGAATTCTGACAAACCTAAAATGAAGCTGAAAGTAGTAGGCCTACTTTAAAGTGTCTGCTAAAGCGCAACAAACCAGTACATCTCTATAAAAACAACTGTAATGGACATTCTCATGTTTTAAATATCCTGATTTTAAGTTTTTGTTACTAGAAATCCATTAGCCAATATTTAAAAAACAAATTGGTGGTGTAAAATTTAAATGATCCTGATGTTTTTAAAACATCAAATGGTTGACATTTATCTAAAAATAACCAGGTGGTTGTATTTGCTTATATGTAACCTTTTCTACCCATTAGTCACCACTCCTTTCCTTGCATAACCTGACCCTAACCAGTAAAACTTTAGGCTTCATAATAGATTTGTGACTGCGATGTCAAAATAGGACATATAAAATGGCAAGATTCAAGATTATTTTATGTGTCCCGAGGGAAATTTGTCTTGGAGATAGAGGCTGCCACATAAAAAATACATACAATTATAGTGCAGTAACAGACATAAAGTGCATAGTACAGACAAGTGCAGACATAAAGTCCATTCAAATACGTTCAACACAGCCCCTCACACACCTTCCCTATGTCCTGAGTTTAGGAGATTCATTGATAGAGGGATGAAAGAGTTTCTATACCTATTCAGGTATCTTTTCCTGTATTTATTTATTTATTTCCTGTACATGTTAGTAATAGTGCCCATAAAACATATGGGTCAGCCAAAGGGTGACACCTCCCTGCCCTCTTGGCCAAAGGAGGGCTACTCTGCTACAAGGGCAGCTTAAATAATTGGGAAAAGAATATATGTTATTTATATGAGAGACTACTGAACTGTATTTTCTTTGTACAACAGGAAATTAAGCGGGTACTTAGATTTTAACTTGCTATTGTATGCTCACCTAAGATATTTATTTTGCTGTTCAATTTCAATGTATTGCTATCATCAATCTAAAATGACATTTGAATGGTCTTGTAACATATCTTTACTTTTAACTATGTACTAAAAGGTTTGTGTATAAGGACATTTTACCATATTAAACATTCCTTGTTTATCTTCTTGTTATTGATCTTTTAGATATGTTGGTTTGAACTCTGCCCCTTTTAAGAATGCTTATGAAATACTGTTTTATTATGTATGTATAACTTGTTAATTAACTTTTATCTTAATAAATTTCTATGAGCACTCGTTTCACTTGTCATAATCACTGATACAAATTATAGTTACATTTACTGATACTGTTCAAGTAAGGCAGCCACAATCAGATATTTGATCACTTAACACAAATTTGTTTGTCACTTAACACAAATTTTAGTGACAGAGCCACACTGAGGACTTTCTGAAGAAGAAAAAGACTAAAACTCACAACTCTGAGGGGCTGTCAGCTGAAAACCACTTATCTCCAAAAAATTTACTTTTCAGGAATTCAGAAATTCATACATTGTCATACATTGGGTTTTCGATGAAACTGGCTCACGTGATAGAGAACCATGCAAACATTAATTCCAAGTAAAAACATGAAAATGACCAAAATTGGAGATAAGAGGTTTTCATCCGACAGCGACCATAAATGAATTCCCTAACCTTAACCATAACCACTACATACCTAACCTTAACCTAATCTTTATCCCTAGAATAGCTTGGTCTTGTAATTCTTGTTTTCCTTCCTTGTGGGGCCATTTGTTTGTGGACTCACACAGACACTAAAGAGATAAGATCTGCTAAAGAGTAAGTGCCCAGCACATGACCCCTCAGAGATTTGTCCTATAAATAGATTGGAGTGGGCAGAGGTTTTTTTGTAATCAACAGATGGTTTGATGCACTGTAGATGACAGCTCAGAGAGGTAGCACATCCCAAAGCGTGTCAGGTAGCTGGCTCATGTGAATTACTGTGTTGTCTCCTTGCCAGGAAGAACTTGAACAGTGTTGACCCAATCAGCGATCCCAACCAGTCTGCTTTGATTGACATGATTTCTCTCTTCTCACAGTTAGCTTAACTCTCCTTGGCTGTCAGAATTTCACTGGGAAATCTTTTTTTTTTCTTCCAATGTCGTACAGTTGACAGGTGAGATGCACTATTCCATTACCTGATTGGAACTCCATATGGAGCCCCCCCCCCCAAGGAGAGTTTTATACAGTTATTGATTTCTGTTCCGCCTCCCTGAGCAGAGGGTTTCCACTTAAAAGCACAATATTACTCATCAGATGGAAGGTAATGTAAAGCCATATGGCAAACAATTAGGTATCACGTCTATAGCTTTAGCATTTATACTGATTGTGACATTGATAAAGGAATGCAACAGCGCTTTTATAATGGGGAATGGACATTTTTGATTTTATATCCAGATTTACAAATGTACTATGCCGGGGGGTGGGGAGATTGGGGAGGGATGTGTGGGGTAAAACCGAAAAAACATAATATTATAAGACTAAAATGTATTACCTGGAATTGTATGAATGTCTACAACCTGCCAACCCTCCAGGACCTCTACAACTCTAGGACCAGGAGGTGTGCCAACAAGATCATCACCGACCCCTCACACCCTGGCCACCACATCTGTCAAGCCCTCCCCTCAGGGAACAGCCTGCGGATAGTGACGTCTAAAACAACGAGACACAGGAACAGTTTTTCCCCTGAAGCTGTGGCCCTCATTAACTACTGAAATTAAATCCCCTAGCCATCCACCACACATCAGCCCTTACACCCTACAATTGCAACTCTTCTACCTCTGTATATATTCTGTTTTTAAACCCTGCATCACCAAACCCTCAAGTGCAATAGTTAAGGCTCGTACAAAGGCTGTGTAAAAACTCTGTATATCCTGTACAGCATAAATATCCTTTACACCCCAGCAAATATTCTGTTTATTCTATTTATTACGCTCCTATTACTGTATATTCTGTATAGCAGTGACACTTTTCAGATTCTATTTTTGACCTTTCGCCCCACTGCATTTGCACAATACATCCAATACATCTTTGTATATAAATTCTTTTATTTATCTCTTTCTTTTTATATTATTCTAGATGTGTTGTCTTTGGCTTCTTTGTGTGAGCAAGCACAAAGCCAAATTCCTTGTACTGTATGTAATACTTGGCAAATAAACCTGTTTCTGATGAATAGCTTGTGCATCCTATTATAATTATTAACATTATCAAAATTAATCTATTCATCTACTGATATTGTTGATGCCTGTTTTCCAACACACCTGCCTAAAGACCCTAATTTAAAAAAGGGATCTCACAGATTGTACACATTTCTTTATTGAAAACTAAAGCCGACTTTATATGAATAATAAGAAAGTTATTGAGACAATCTACAGAAGGCAATTATCCATTTTTGAATGCAGATCAGTACAATGATAGTTACACATTTATGTGAGAGGGAACATAAAACTGCCAAGATGTGAAACATGGGAAAAATAGTTGTGATGGAGGTATGATGACACCTTCCTGAATGCTTGATTATTGTAATTCACACAGCATTGATATGTGATACACATTTCAAATAGAGCTTTTTTGCCATTCGACAATACCTCTTTTAACCAATGAGGACCAACAAAGAGCGTCTTATGAGGGGAATTTAATAGTATGACCGGAGATAAAAAGGGCAATACAGGCTGTCGATAACATGACATGGGACAGAGCCGGTGTTAAAAATTGTTGCTTTTGTTTTGGGTTTGTCAGGAGATGGTTCATTCTACTCTCGTCTGCCTCGGCCAGTCTTCAGCCAGGACACAAAGTCCTTGGCTGCTTGGTCTTGCAGGTAGGAGCTTACATCACTGGTGTAGGTGCCGTCTGCATGACGTCTAATGGGACCACTGTGAAATTGTAGACACACGAAGGAGATACATGAAAAAACTATGGTTTACTGTACTGTGATGTTTAGAGATATACCCATTGGTAAATACTGTACCCAACAATACATGTGTTTTACTTGATTGGTTGGTTGATTGATTGATTGATTGATTGATTGATTGATTGATTGATTCTATTTATTTAAACGTCATACACCTATACAGACAAAAAGTGTTCAATTTTGATACTGAGATATCAAACATATTGCCTTATAATAAGAATAAGAATAAGAATAAGAATAAGAATAAGAATAAGAACAACAATAATGATGATAAAAATAATTAATTAATCATTCATTAAAGTAAATCAGTCATGGCTTTGATTATCTCAAACATAGGATGGACTGTACTATAGTTATAGCAACCAATCAATGACCCTTTAAATGCAATAAAATCCTTTCCATTATCCATTGATAATACTGTCATATTAAAGACGATCCAATCATTTATCACCAGTAGTGAAACACCGCTATCAGGTCCAATCACAGAATGAAAGGCTCACCCGTTTCTTTTTGTGTTCTTTAGCCACTGGACGAAGTCTTGCGCTCTCCTTGTCTCCAGGTATTTACTGTAGTCATTGGAGAATGTCCCCTCTGAATGTCTCTTCATGTTTGATAGCTCTCTGGGATTGCTGAACATAGAGTCGTCTGTCAGTAAGCTGCCAACACACACACACACACACACACACACACACACACACACACACACACACACACACACACACACACACACACACACACACACACACACACACACACACACACACACACACACACACACACACACACATACACAAACACACACACAACCGCATGTGCACAAACATGCACAGACACACACACACACACACCACTGATGTCATTGTTGCCCTTACATCAAGCTACAAAGACTCCACTCATGGTACGACTTCGGAGAATTTGGAGGGGAAAAAGAACTCTCCCTCACTTGTTTGTTACGAGACAGGCCAGCGCTTCTATCTCAAGGGTTGAGGGCAGTCCATTCCCCTTAGTATTTATTTCTGGATTCAGACTTTAGGAAGGCTCAGAAGGAGAGAGTAGGGGACACACAGGGGAGAAGATGGTGGAGTTCAAACACAGGCCAGCAGAGGTAGGCTACATTTGTTTGTTCCCTACTGCATCATATCTGGGCACAAGACCAGCGATTTTAACTGAAACACTTTTCTGTAACATTGTTGCGGTAGCAAGGAGGGTGTGGCTACTTTGCAGTTCCAGCAGGTGCAGTAAACTTTAAGGCCCATACCGGTTTAAATGAGTTTTAGCTTGTTTACTAATTAGCACACATGTTTTACATGACACCTGACTATTTTCCTGAGCGTAGCTTACTATTTTACATTTGAAAATGTTTGCTTTGTTTACCTGTTTTATTTTTTTTTATTCAAACATTATGGTGATAAACCCACCCTAATATTATCCCCCGGTCACACTGACAAAGACGGGAGAGACGGGGGGGAGG
>OMKL01034455.1:6711-18603 GCA_900302295.1 Parasudis fraserbrunneri
GCACTGTAAGAAAATCCAATGTCAAAAGTCGGGACTCTCACGCTCGAAAAGGATGAAACAGCTGTGATGCGTCTTCTTCACTTTTGTGTAGCGAGCCCAACACTGATTGAGTAATGAGCCCAACACTGATTGAGTAACGAGCCCAACACTGATTAAGTAACAAGCCCAACACTGATTGAGTAACAAGCCCAACACTGATTAAGTAAAGAGCCCAACACTGATTAAGTAACGAGCCCAACACTGATTAAGTAACAAGCCCAACACTGATTGAGTAACAAGCCCAACACTGATTAAGTAAAGAGCCCAACACTGATTGAGTAACGAGCCCAACACTGATTAAGTAACAAGCCCAACACTGATTGAGTAACAAGCCCAACACTGATTAAGTAAAGAGCCCAACACTGACTGAGTAACAAGCCCAACACTGATTGAGTAACGAGCCCAACACTGATTGGGAGTGACCTCTGATAGAACAAAACAACTAGGCAAATAAGGCAAAAGGTATTCTTTGGAAACTTCCATAACCTCACTTAATCCCATTGGCTTTTATCTTGCAATTGTATAGGTCTTCCCAGTTTAATTATTGAGTGCATTCAGGGTCATTCATGGGTCATGAAGATATGATCTTCCCAGTGATAAGCTGCTTGCTGATAAGGGGACTGTATTCCATTTTGAATTGACATCAGGATAGACAGTACTGACAGCTTGGAGCACTTTGAGATCAGAGATAATGACATTTTCCTCATCACTTTCACCAAAATCAGGTGAGGACCATTTAAGACAATTTGGTCTATTGGCTATTGTGGGGAAAAAAAATGTAAGAGGTTTAAAATAGTACTACCTGTTCTTCAAGAACAAGTGAATAACATTTCTGAAGTACAGGTTAAAATTGTAGATAGAAATTATAATGATTTTATAAAGCACATTTTATCTCACAAAAAACTGCTTTGATAGAGTTTCCCTCATAGTCCCATGTCAGTTAAGGGTGTCCATCATACCAGCATGCAGTTATATAATAACTTATTTCAGTTTCCTAGAGTTCCTATTCCAAAGAACTTCCCATTCATGAAAACTGCAGGACTGGTGGATAATAAACTGACCTAGATTCAAGGGATCTAAATTCAAACAGTCCTCGGACAGAATGTTCTCTTGTTGCTAAATTCTCTAATGTGTTGTGCTGCAGATAAACTCCAGATGTAGCTAGCAAGAATATGATGCAGCCTTTATTTAACTCGTTAAACAGGTGAAATGTTGGTCTGAACTAGGGCTAAACAGATATACCAGTCAGTTGATATTATCAGCAGATATTAGCATTTAACCAATACACCGTAATCAACAAAGGTCCTGCCAAAGCACCGATGGAATTCTTCACGACAATAACAGATTAATGCAGAGGCATGTGGCATGTGTTAAAACAGTGCTTTGTTTGCTCTTATTTTAAGCATAATGAAATTTGTTTCTTATTTGAGTTTTATCAAAATATAAAGTGTGTTTAATTCAGTCTTTACAGTTTTTTCCCCCTCTTCAGATTGAAATACAAGAGACATTTTGAAAGGAAATGTCTTCTGTCTTTTCATACTGTCTTATTGGAAATCTAAGCTTCCAAATATCTAAATCGTTACTGGAGCCAAATATCTCATATTTGTCTCGTCTGAACCCACTGGTCTGTGGGTTCATATGCACATACAGTGCAGTCAGCTGGAGCTCTATGGTGTCCAACACACAGGATCCCTTTCTCTGGCCAACAGTGGGTATTCCCCAAGAGAAGGTTTGAATGTTAAGAAACCAGATGATGGGTATGTGCTGTTTGAAGCACAGACATGGTTACACAGTGTTTCCCACACTTTAAAAACTTTTACCCACCTAGGTACATTTTTTAAAGTTTCAAACTGAGGCCACTTTTGACTCCAACTCCATCGTCAAGTTTGCTGACGACACAGCTGTGGTAGGACTGATCTCCAAGAACGACAAGAAGGCCTACCTGGAAGAGGTGAGGTGCCTGACTCGGTGGTGTCAGGACAACAACCTCCTCCTGAATGTCAGCAAACAAAAGAAATGCTAGTGAACTATGGGAGGAAGCAGGGGAGGACCTACAGCCCTCTAAACATTAATGGGTCCCTAGTGGAGAGGGTGGACAATTTCAAGATCCAGATCACCAAAGACCTGACATGGACAATAAACACAGAAACTGTGGTGAGGAAGACACGGCAGGGACTGTATCATCTCAGACATCTGAGGAAATTCTGAGTATCTCCCCAGATACTACGGAATTTCTATACATGCACAATTGACAGCATCCTGACCGGAATATCACTGCCTGGTATGGGAACAGCATCATGCAGGACTGAAAGGCCCTGCAGAGAGTGGTATGGTCAGCAGAACACATCACAGGAGGTGCACTCCCACACCTCCAGGACATCTATACCAGGTGGTGCAGGACCAAGGCCAGGAAAATCTGGAAGGATCCCAGCCACCTGGATAACGGCCTCTTCGCTCTGCTGCGGTCAGGGAGAAGGTACCGCATCCATAAGGCCAACTCAGAGAGGCTCAGGAGGCGCTTCCACCCTCAGGCCATCCGGATCCTAAATGAGGACATTGCCTCATCCTAGCTGCTTATTACTCACACACCTGGAACTAAACTCAGTACACCTTAGCACAGCAGCACCTTATACATATAACAGACTATTCATTGGGAAGATACATACCTACATTCTGCAAATACACGTGAATATACAGATCTATATTTTCTTTTTTCTAGACCGTACTATTTAACTCACTGTACAATTAATCTGTGTATATCTTGTATATATTGGACAGCTCATTCCATTCCTTTAGATTTATCTCACTGTATGATTCATCTCTGCATATCTTCGTTTATATTGACAGCTCATGCCACTCTTATATATATTTTGTACATTTATACTCATACTTATTGCATACTTATACTATCTATTTAACTCATCTGTACAATCCAACTGTGCATATCCTTGTATATTGGACAGCTCCATTCCATTCTCATAGATTTATCTCTACTGTACAATTCAGTTGTGTATATCCTGTCCATATTTGACATCTCATCCTTGTTTATATTTATTTTATTTTATTTCATTTATTTTATTTTATTTTATTTATCTATTTTTATTTTATTTTATTTTACTTCTATTCTATTCTATTTTATAGATTTTGTATCTACTTATTTCTACTACTAAGCACACTCAGGAGCCAGTGTCGTGTAGGAGTTTGTTATCTACCCAATAATACTGACAAAGTTGGTTTCAGTCATCTCACCTACATGACTCCCACCTCTCATCACTCACACAGACAGCAGTCTGGCTTAGAGTTCTCAACGGGCCTGAATATTCAAACCCGAGTCCTACCCGACTTGAGTGAGCTGAAGCCCAAGCCCTACCCGACCTGACCAATTAGCATACATTGTCATAAACGGAGAGCTCTAGTCTGGCTTCTGCTCCTTGCTGTGTAATTCCCATCCCTGAAGTCCTCGACTCCACCTGCTGGTGACCATCACAAGGAAACTGGCAACTTGGAAACTGGAAACGTGAGAAATACAGGACTGTAGCAGTTTTCAATGCCTTTTTTTCTTCTCTGAAGTAATACCTTGATAGAGAACAAGCTGAAGCTAGTGGTACAGTGGTAATGAACAATTTCATTTCTTGTTGTTGTTGTTGTTGTTGTTGTTGTTGTTGTTGTTGTTGCTGCTGCTGCTGTTGCTGTTGTTGTTATTGTTATGGTTATTGTTTTTGCACTTTTGACCAATGCAAATTTTTCCCTAAAAATGCTGTTGGGTTTTATTTTCTACTCTTAGGAATAAGTCATTGGCTGAGCACATATAGAAATTAAAAGATTTAAAAAAAAAAAACAATATAAAAAAAACCCCAGCTATAACCCCCTCCTCAATTTTGTCAATCCACCATTTGTCCCTTTGTGGCCTTGTGGTTGATCATACTGATATGGATACTCTGAGCTGACACTGTAATCACATTCATCTATCTTACATAATATAGCAGATTGCAATATAGATTTTACTTTTGACTGTTAGCTTAAAACAAAAATACAAACAATCCACAATGGCAGTTGCCATTGCAACCACTCAATCTTTGAAAAGCTGTGATTCCAGACATATAGCATGCACTCTGGTCTCTCTCTCTCTCTCTCTCAGGTTGTTCTTCCATCCACTGCTCTTTACCATTCCCATCACTCTCCTTCTCCTCCTCCTTCCCCACAACAGCCCCCATCCCCACCTCCCCAAAAAGGACGTAAAAGACACCAGTGCACCATATTTATAAACTTTTCTGTATGTACATTAAAAGCAATTCAAATATATTGCCAGAACTATACAAGACAACATGCCCACCATGTTTTCAAAGTTTGTAATTCTTTACATAACATGCTATTAACAATGATCTGTATATTTTTGTGTGTATCGTGGTTCAGAAATTACGCTTAACAGGGTATCGAGTCTGACCATAAAGTAAGTAAAATTAATTTAAAAATTAACTGAACAGCGTTGTCAGAAGTATGCTAATTATTGTATTTGTACGATAAATTTAACCTATGTACGATGTACGATCAGTAATGCTAAATGTAAGATAATTTGATCATTTTGTGACACTTAGTATTAGTAGTTCTAGGCTATCTCATTTGAATTAATTTCCCAACACAATCAGGATAGTAAAATATGGACCCTACGACTGTTTGTGCATGACGTCTTACGAGCCAATCATGCTTATTGTGATGATGAATGTGAGTCATGTGAAGTTACTTATTCAAGTCCCCTTTGCCTGAGGACAAAGTAATTTTAGTTCCTACCTGTCACTGTTTACAGGGGGACACATTTATGTAAAGACTGTAAACCTTAAATACTGTACACTACAGTTTTGGATTATTTCTCTTGGTTATGACTTGTGCACAATAATTTTCCTCAAAATACGATATTTTTAAGCCTCTGGTATGACACTTTAGCATTTCCGTTCACTGGAACTTAATAAACTAATCTAAACTGAATTCAACTGAAATTAAATGAGCTGCACAAACGTTAAACTAAACTATGCCAACTTAAAGGTAGAATTTGTAATGCTGTCAAACAGCGACCTCTAGGCAAAAGAGCCCCACTAGGTATTGTACTTTGTTTGCATATTTTATTTTGGTCTGATGTGTGGGTTGGAGTTTAGTGACTTATTATACTGACCCCTCCCCTATACCCAGTCACCTCCAACCCACACATCACACCAAAACAAAACATGTAAACAAAGTGCAATACCGAGCGGGGCTCTTTGCCCAGAGGTCGCTGTTCAACGGCATTACAGATTCTATCTTTAACTGCTCCAAACTTAACCTAAACCAACCAGGAACTGTGTGGACCCAGCGGATCATCACCCTGATCTATGAGGAAGACTACCCGGAGATGAAGGACACAACCACCTTTTACTGGATGCCCTGGCTGGAGTTCTTGATGAAGGGCACGTCCTACGCCACACGCCATTCCCCTCGCCTCTTCTGCTCCCACCTCCACCAGCGCCACATGCCCAAGGGCCTGCAGAAGAAGAAAGCCAAAGTCAGTTCACACACACGCATGCATGCACGCACTCATGTGCAAGCAGACACACACACACACACACACACACACACACACACACACACACAATTGTGCTTGCACACATGCTAAAATTTGAAGACTCTCTCTTGTCTCTTTCCATCTCTCTCTCTCTCTCTCTCTCTCTCTCTCACACACACAGACAGACACACACACACACACACACTCTCACACTCACACACACATATACACACACACATAATGCACACACAGGCAGTAACTCCCAGCCTCTCCTCAGGTGATCTATGTGACCAGGAACCCCAAGGACATAATGGTGTCCTACTTCCATTTCACCCAGTTCATGAGGAAGTTGGAGAGTCCTGAGCACTATGGCGAGATGATGGACAAGTTTTTCTGCGGATGGAGTGAGTGGCACTGGAAGACATTCACAAAGACACTTGTGCAGTGCCTGTTGCCTCTTTGACAGATTTGATATGCTCCGGCATGAACTGGCATAAAGTACCATGTGCCGAAGCTAGGGATGCACCCATACCACCTCTCCTCTTAAACCAATATCCGTATGTTCCTTTTACTGAACAGTGTAGACTTAGACCACTAGCTTGGTGTTATTGGATAAATCAGAGAGATCTAAAAATGTTCAACATGCAAAAAAATGCTAAAATAAATAAATGTATTCATTAATAAATAAACGAATTAATTAATTAATTAATTAATAATACATTGCTTTGCTTTGATTTTTGACATGTTACATATCGGTATGGTTCTTGGATTTTAGTATTGGGGACATTTTCTGCTTCCGATATACCTTATTTTAGACTGGTGATACCAGACTGGTGATACCAGTATCAGTTTGGTGCATCCCTGGCCAAAGCATTCATAAATTCTCTGGAGAAACCACTGTCAGACACTACTGACACTCACTAGGTCAATGTTCCTCTAAGTGGGTCCCCAGAAAAAGGAAGAATAGTTTAATTTTGCTACTATTTCGTGTATCATTTGATACAATGGCAGAAGCTAACTTTTTAGGGTTCCACTGTACTATAAAATGTTATGCTATTTATTTTCTGAGGAACAGTAAAGAATATCAGTGTGGAGTTTTTCATCGTGGCTCCTACTCAATGATACAGACATAAACACAGGTACACGTTGTTCCTCTAACAAGTACTATCTCTCTCTCTCTCTCTCTCTCTCTCTCTCTCTCTATCTCTCTAGTGGTTGGAGGCTGCTGGTTTGACCATATCAAAGGATGGTACACAAACAAGGACAAGTACAACATCCTCTTCCTCAGCTATGAAGAGATGATCAAGGTGATCAGCAGTGTCTCTCTCTCTCACACACACACACACACACACAAACAAACTGACAAACACCACCGGCAGCCCACACAGTTACTAACCTTGTCCACCGGTGTCTCCTTTGGGTCAGGACCTGCGGTCGGTGGTGGTGCGACTGTGTGAGTTTGTGGGGAAGAACCTGTCGGATGCGGCCATAGACCACATTGTGGAGAGGGTCACCTTCAGAAATATGAAACATGACGACAAGGCTAACTATGAGTTCTTGCCTGACGACGTCAAGGACCCCAGCAAGGGAAGGTTCCTCAGGAAAGGTGAGCTTGTAGCGCTGCAGTCATGAATATTTAAGAGAATACTAAGCAGACTGAGGAGACATATTATAATATCGTGTGGTCCGAGTGGACCTCACGTCAGCCTCACTCGAGCCCCCACCTAGCTTCTTGTCGGTCGGAAATCTTTGACCTTGATGCTTGCTGCCGATCTTTGACCTATTTTTCAAAAGAAAAAGACAACATTTCAATAGTGCTGCAGGTCCATTGCTGACTGTTAACCTATCCACCAAGTTTGAACTAAATCAGATAAGAAATGTACAAGTTATCACGGTTATCAGGTTGTGAACGCTGACAGACGTGAGTTATTACAATATCCCCTTGCACTTGGCACACAGGTGTAGTAAAAAGATCACTTTTCATCTAACAGAAGAAATGTATATTTCATTGAAAAACAGTACTTAGGCCCATTTTTGTCAGAAACTGTTTTTAACCCCTTGAGACCCAGAGAGTCTTTTTTTGGCAGGGACAGGGAATATTGAGGGGGAGACACAAGATCAACAGTACATGCCACATAGCAGTGTTGATTTTTATTCAGATTTTCAGTTTAGAGTGTATAGGGGCTTGGGAAATTATGATTGAAGCATATGATGGCCATGTCCAAGCTCAATTATGTGTAATAGATTGCTGCAGCAAGTTTTGAGTTGATACCATTAGTTACACAGACTTGGTGCAAAACAGAACCGTTTTTTGACCACTCGAGAACATAGAAAACATTTTTTCAAATATCCCTCCAAAACACTGCATTAAGAAACAAAGACCTTGAAAAATACATTAGAAAAGTTCATACTGTGATTTGGTTTCAATAACTTGTGACACCTGGAGATTTCTTCGGCGATTGGATGGCAAGCTCTTTGTTCTGAAAATGGCTCAGAATACCCCACTTATTGTCAACGTACCTAGGCAGGCCATACATCCTCTAAATGGCCTAGGACTCTAGTTTCTGGTTGTAAAGTTTCATGAGGTTGGTCAAGTTTAAAAGGTCAAGTTTAAAAAAAGAAAATGGTGTCAATACACTGAAATGGCTACTATGGGGACTAACATTATCACACATTAATGCAGTTGGGCTCATTGGATCCACAAGAATCTCAGCTTTACAGTCATTCCTAATATATACAATTCCAAGGCTGTTTAGGGACCACACCGTATGCAGAAATAGATAAATACATCACTTTTAACAGAACAGAAAGAAAATATAGTACAACACACATGAACAGAACTTGCCTCGAGACAATCTGACCTCATCTAACCACATCTTCAAATATTGCCTTGTTTGTCATAATAGGACAATTTTAAGCCTCAATAGGCACAGGAAATCCCACCTTTTGAAATGTAAAAACAAACCTTTTAGGCCAGACACTGAGTGCCCTCATTCTGCATGGGGCCCTATGGGTAGTCAATTCCACTGTACCCCTTTATTTTGAAAATAAATAAATTGTTCACAAATGGCCCATCACCTCACCATGTTCTTTCACTTGATCCTCTGTGTCCCCCCTGTCACCCACCCCTTCTTCTTTCTGTCAGGCACCATTGGAGACTGGAAGAACTCGTTGACAGTTGCTCAGAGCGAGCACTTTGACGGGGTTTATGAGGAGAGAATGAAGGACCTACCACTCAAATTCATCTGGGACATTACTGAAATCCAAGGCTAATGTTAATACACTCTCTCTCTATCTCTCAGCAAATAATAATAAAAGTGATGTCCTTGTTGCAAGAGCAGTGTGCGGGATTCTATTTTTTCTTTTCTGTCTTGGTATTTGGATAATGGATTGGGCCTTATAAAATAAGAATAGGCCATTTAACCCAACCTATTATATTATCATTATGTTATTATAGTGTATTATTCATTAGCCTACCAAACAACTGTTGCGCATGTAAGTGAAGCCATACGGTAGGGATGACCGTTGACGTCAGAGTTTGTATTTATAGGCTACATGCCTTCCCCCGGTAGTAGCATCGGTTTCTGATTCAGGAACACTGTTGACTACTCCAACGTAACCAGTCTCCGCTGGGATGGATGACATATCGGAAGCACTGGAAGGGTTATTCCTGTAAGACCCGAACCCCTCCCTGTCGCAACAAGAAACACAGGGAGACAAGGAAGGCTTTTCATAACAAAGGGATTGGGAAATATCGGCGCTCCGGGCCGCCGAACTCACCAACGAGATGGCCCAGGCAAATATCTCGGTGACAGAAAGTCAGTTCAGGTGTCCTATCTGCCTGGATATTTTGAAAGATCCCGTATCCATCCCGTGCGGGCATACTTACTGCATGGTGTGCATCAACAACTACTGGGATCAATTGGACTCCGGCCAGTTTAGCTGCCCGCAATGCCGAGAAACGTTCAGCCCTAGACCAGTGCTGCGGCGAAACACGGTGTTAGCCGAGGTGGTCGAAAAACTAAAATTGAACGAAATGGTCATGTCAACCGACACGCCACCGGAGCTATATCGGGGGGGAGTTGGGGATGTCCCTTGCGACTTTTGCCCTATTGAGAACAAGCTGAAGGCGGTGAAATCGTGCCTGGTGTGCCTGGCCTCGTTTTGTGAACTCCACGTCCTGCCGCACCGGGAGGTGGGGACATTGCGGCGGCACAAACTAGTGGCCGCGGTGGAGAGCTTGGCTGAGCGGTTGTGCGCGCAGCACCGCCTGGGCCTGGAGCCGACAGGTAGCGGCTCTGAGGGGGAGGCGGCGGTGGAGTGGAGCGGCGACTGTCTACTGTGCGAATCCGACCAAGAAGACCTGCACAATGTGGACGCCCAAAGAGCCAGGAGACAGGTAAACTATTCATTCCGAGTAGGATATCACACCTGTTGATCTAAAAATAGACCAGAGAATGACGTCATTGAATGAATGCCAGGGTCCTTTAGTCTTCCCCCCCGGATGCCAGGTTATGGGTTTATGTAACACTGATAAACGATTTGGCCCAATTCCCATATATGGCCGTGCCCACATTGGGGTCCACGTGGCGAGGTGATAAGGAATGAAAATATGGGCTATTAATAGGATGTGTTGTTTGTTCAACCTAACCAAGCACAGGATGATGTGATGGTTAATTAAGAATTTCAAATCCTGTGCTAAGGTGTTTTGCTTTTATTTCTCCGTACATTGGCATGAGAACAGTGCCTCCTGTGTTATTCCTGCTGTTGTCTGAGGACGGGCATTAGGCTAGCCCTGATACTTTATCAGGGATACCATTTAGGCGTGCTCCTCGCCAAATATTTTCTCAAAAGCATGCTGGGAAGAGACAGCTGTGGATGGAAGTGAGGAATGATTTTGCTCGACTGCACTGTCATCCTCCACTCCCTCCTCTGTCTGTCTTTTCCATGCAACCCCACCCCACCTCACACAAACACAAACACACACACACACACACACACACTACACTGTAGGACACATCTCTATTTCTTAAATATATTATGCATTTCCTTGAATATGAGCAGAATATGAACAGAAACGTATCTGCCTAAATGTTATTATTGTGTTATTGTTGTAGATTATAATGGAGTCGCCTCCTCTTGCTGTTAGGCCCAGTTACATATATAAATGTTATTATTGTGTTATTGTCATATATTATAATAGAGTTGATTCCTCTCACTGCTAGGCCCAGTTACAAGAGGCCCAAAGGCTGGTTCAAGCTAGGATCCGGAGCGGAGAGAGAGAGTTGGAGGAGTTTCAGCAGAGCCTGGAGTCCCTTAAGGTGGGACACAGCACACACTACACATACATACATACACACACACACACACACACACACACACACACACACATATGTGCATGCTTGCAAAGTTATACACATAGAAAGTTGAAAAAAGCAAAGACCACACACACAAAGCTTGACACTCACATGCAGACACGCATGCACACACATACACACACTGCATGCCTTAGAAGAACTGACGTATCAGTCTCCATTGCTAAGCTAGCTTTTCAGTAGTAGTAGCCCTCTAACATTCAAAGAGTGACTTTCCCCTCCACCCATCTATCCATCACTCTCTTCTGCCATGTCGCAGGTGTCGGCATCTGCTGTGTTGGAAGACAGTGAGGCTCTGTTTGCTGACATGGCCCACCGGCTGGAGAAGACAAAGTCAGAGGTGAGAAACCTAGTAGGACAAGACAAGACAAAGTCAGAGGTGAGAAACCTAGTAGGACAAGACAAGACAAAGTCAGAGGGGAGAGACCAAGTAGGACAAGACAAGATAAAATCAGAGGTGAGAGACCAAGGCCTTGCAGGGTAGCAGTAGCAGTGCATTAGTACTAGTATTAGCAGTTGTTGTTGTAGTAGTAGCAGTGAAGTAGTAGTAGTAGTAGTAGTAGTAGTAGTTCAAGCAGTCGTAGTAGTAGTAGTAGGAGTAGTACAAGCAGTAGTGCCAGTTCAAGTAGTAGCCTTGTAGTAGTAGCACCAGTCGTAGTAATAGTGCCAGTGCAAGTAATCACATTTGTAGTAGTAGTCGTAGTAGTAGTAGGAGTTGTAGTTGTAGTAGCAGTGGTAGTAGTAGTAGTAGTAGTAGCAGTAGTAGTAGTAGTAGTAGTAGTAGCAGTAGTAGTAGTAGTAGTAGTAGTAGTAGTAGTAGTAGTAGTAGTAGTAGACATCTTTAATATCCCTTATATGTAAAGTGGTCTTGCAGCACATAGACTGCATACTTGTAAGACACTACAACACACATCGTAGAAGGCAGATTGACATGATTATTGCTGT
>OMKL01034474.1:5558-16369 GCA_900302295.1 Parasudis fraserbrunneri
CATTGAAAATAAAAAAAATCACTTAAATCAGCACTATACAATTTGTGTTTATCCAATTAGGCAAGATGTAATTACACAGAATTTTTTACACTTATTAATCACCTGGTTTTTGTAGCAAAAATCAGCTAAGTCCTAAAAAGTGTTCCCCCCCTTGGAGAATCTGTATAGAAATGTTGTCACAAATAATCCCTTATGTAACAAATACAGCAAATACAGCCTTTCAGAGAACAAGTCTTTGTAAACTATGACCACCCTGATTTCTTTTTTCTTCTCTTTTTTTGTAGCTCATTCTATCTTCCGCCTATTGTAGACGGAGCAGCTAATGGAAATATCAAATTCAATATGAGAAGTAGCATAGATAGCACTTCACTTCAGGGGCCACAACTAATGAGTTACCTCTCAGAATCAGAGCTGAGCTGGTACAAGAAATGGAAACATAAAATGGATATCTCTTTACTATGCGCCATTGGAAAGGCCATAAGACGCCATTCTGGAAGGATTTACCCATTGGCACTTTATCATCTTCAAGTAGGCCAGTGATTCTCAACCTGGGGTCCGGGAACCCCAATGGGGAATAGTTTAATTTCACTATTATTTCATTGACTAGGATTCCCAATGAGAGAATGTATAAGAATGACTACTCTGATCATAGGTCTCACTCTCTCCACTGTTATCTCTGTCTAGTTGGTTATGGAATTCTAGACTGAATATCTAAGAACAAAACTCTTCTCAGATGGGGGTCCGAGCCTAATGTGTATCATTTTGGGGGGTCCTTGACATGAAAAAGGTTGATGTTCATTCCTCATTTGTTCCCAAGCACTATACAGCAAAAAAATTGTCAATACATGATTCGTTAACATAGTTCTAAGTTACTTAGCCTTCAGTGTTGGGGGTAACATGTTACTGTTATCACATTATTTGTTCCTGTAACAAGGTAACGTAAGGCATTAGTGTTCTAGTCTCAGTAATCACTTTACAGATACTGATCCTGTGAATATGTCGTTACTGACATTACATGCGCTATCATTCCCTCTGTACTGTTCACGGGTTCCAGCTTGCACCATAATGAAACATGACACCAGGATATAATTTAGAATGTTCATTTAGGATTGTGATGAGAGGGAAATGAGAGAGAGAGAGAGAAGTAACATTGCCAGTTCAACTGGCGCTGAGGCTGCTGTTCCAGCAGAGAGCACACCCTCCTCCGCAGTCAAGAGGTCAAGTGCTCAACTCGTAGGCGTTGACCTGCGCTGGCGTCGTGCAAGGAATGTGTAAGCCCCCCCCCCCGCCTAGAGGGGAGAGAAAAAGAAGCTGTGGGGAGGCATGGTTCTTGGTTGGCCAGTTGGGATGTTCTGGAAAACAAGTCTTCTCTGACCTCTTCTTACATCCTCTGTCTTGCACCAGAGACACCCCCTGCCGAACTGAGTTGACCTGGAGGGTGCCTCAGGCCCAGCTGGGGAGCGCTGGATTAGTTGGTCCCATTGAGGGGCAGGGGTGTCGCACCCAACAACCGCCCTTCACTGGCTAGAAGGAGGGCAAAGGGGATGGAAGACAGGGAGGGGAGGAGTAACTGTCTTAACATTAAAGGATGGGTTCACTTTTCTTTTTTTTCTTTCTTTTTACGCAGGCCCTATTTAAATATTGTCTGGCATGATGTTGACTAGTACAGGCCGTAATTTCACTGATCGCTTTAGTACTTAGAAACTTTCATTTCAAACCTTTATTTAAAACTTGAAGAACCATTGAGGTTTGTCCTCATTTACAATGATGTCAAGTGGACAGACAAGTTAAAATGAATAAGACAAACACATGAAAATAAATAGTCAGTTAAAACAGTTACTGTACACATTGAAAGAGGGTGGTTTGTGATCAGGGTGTTAAACTGTCCATAGGTTAGGAGAGTATTGATCTTTGGGGTGGGTTGAAGATCGTTCCATGAATTTGGAGCACTAAAATAAAAGGTTGACTTTCCATGTTCAGACCGTGCTTGGGGGACCTTAAGCATAAGCCAGTCATTTGAATGAGTTAGATAGGGTCCAGAGTTCCAATCTAGCATCATTGTGATGTAAGGTGGTAGCTTTCTAATAAGGGCTTTATAGATAAACAAATGCCAATGTTTATTATGCCTCTCTGCTAGAGAAGAACAGCCCACCTTACCATACAGAATACAATGGTGAGTACCATAGCTAGCACCAGTAATAAATCTGAGGGTGGAATGATAGACATAACTCAGTTTCTCAGCACTAAGTCTAGGGGTTTAAGAGTGGAAGGACCAGCATTTCTATAAATTACATGCCCATAATCCAAAACTGATAGGAAAACTGCTTCAACAATCCTCTTCCTACTAATCATAGGGAAGCTGGTTCTGTCTCTGTAAAAGAAGGCAATCTTTTGTCACAGTTTGCTGACAAGATTGACTATCTGGTATATTAATATAAATTATTAATCAAGCCAGATGCCAACATTTTTATATTCAGTAACTCTCTCAATGTTAGATCCATTCACAGTGGATATATGCATACTATTATGAGTTTACTGCCTTCCAAAATTGGCAGGGTTTGAGTAGGAGCTAGTAATTAAGTCTAAATAATAATTTGAGGTGGCGTTTCTCACAGAGGATGTGCATTTATTTCTATGGTGCCTAAATGCAGACCAATGGGATGGATCCCCAGTGTGTCTAGCAAGAGACCAGGCACTATTCCTTTCCCTAAACAGAGCAGATATTTTAGGGGTAAGCCAAGGACTTCATCTGTCTTTTATTCTAATCTTTTTGAAGGGTGCATATTTATCAACAGTTCATAGGAAGGTCTTTATGAAATAATCCAGAGTTCGACATCTGGGATTTCAGAAGTATAATAAATATTACTGTGATGGAGGTCATCTGCTTGCTCATTAATGTTTCTGAAATTCCTCTTGACAACAACTCAGGATTGTGTTCTTTTCAGTTTTACATTTCTAACACAGGCTATTGGGCAATGAGCGCTTATCCCCAGATCAAAGACACCAGAGGCAGTAATTGTATAATTTCTATTGGGAAAGATTAAGTCTGTAATAGTTGACTTTGTTTGGTCTTTTAGATTAGGCCTGGTAGGGCCGGTAATTAACTGTGATAAATTGAGATTGCTGCACACTTATTATTTCTGACATATAGTATTGAGCAAGCAATTCAGCCAGTTTGTCGATAGCAGCAGAATCAGCTGAAGGTCTGTACACCGCCACCACAACAACTGAATTACTAAACCCCAAATGAACCTTCACTGCACTGCACTGCACAGTGACAGTGTGCAAGACCATGATAGAGAAACTTGATTTCACATATATAGTCACACCACTTCCTCTACCAATTCTGTCTGTTCTGTAACATTGTAACCATTTAGAGCTACAGTACATCAGTCACTGACACTCTTTTTAGCCAAGTTTCACCTAGCACCAAGATATCGGGGTCCGTTTGTGAAACCAAAATATTTAGGTGATCTAACTTCTGTTGCTGAGGCAGACTTCTAATATTTAAATGAATTATCTCCAGGCCTTGTTGCGGCATCCTCTCACCAGGCTCCAATACAATCCAATGGGGCAAGTGTTTTAGCCTTCAAAAACCATGATACATGTCCTAGAAAATGGTTGTGCACAGTGTATCAAAAGTTATGAGTTGCATAGGCCAGTTCGGCATGTAACTGGGCAACTTGTATGCACAAGGCCTATGAAACTCATCATGATGTTTGACACGGTGCACAGTTTGCAGCCATGGAGGTATTATGCAGTGAGTTTGTGTAAAATAGGCAATGTATTGAATGGGATTGAAACAGAAATAATGATGCACCAAGAATAATTTGCTAATGGAATTGTAACCCTTCTAGTCGGAATCAAATCGTGAGGTCCCTGGTGATTCCCACCCCAAGATTCAAGGGGTTGTACCTCACCCTAGGTTGTACCAAAGATAGTAGATAAAGAAAAAAAGACTTGGAATTGTGGCATCTCCTTTCTGAACTGTCTCTGGTTGTACCTCATAGTTGGATATAATTGGCTTCAGGTGTGTGTGGTTTTAGAGCGCAGGAATCTGGTAATTAGGTGTGGTTAGTAGTAGGTGTGTAGTAGTGGTGTTGGAGCAGGGCTGCACGTAAAGGGTTCATAACGAGTGTCTCATGGCTCCAGCTCATCTACCAAAACTGTGTTATTCTAACTTTGATTATGGATTCAAACAAATAGTGTGTTATCTGCGTAATGGGCCTATGGAAAAAATGTGTTTTCATCCCCTCACCTGATTCCTGTTGGTGTCATGTTGCTGAATTCGAAGGTCACCAGCTGTGAGAGGAGAGGAGAGTTATGGGAAAGACGTTGCGGTCTGCTGAGCACTGCGCTCCTTTCCCCAAAGTGCAATAGGGAAAGACTGACAAAAGTAATTAACAAGGAGTGTAATAAATGCTTTCCCCAAGGAGTAATAAATAAAGTAATTTGTTTGAGGACAAGTAACAAGTAATGTGTAATACATTACCTTTTTTTTGCAACATCCCCAGCACTGGTTGTGTCCCCTACAGTCAAGTGTTGATGAGAAATAGATCATATAACATACAAATGACAGCTCAGCAGTGATTGGTAAGGCTGGTGAAACTGGGCCCGGTGGAAGGAAGCCTTCCCTGTGTGTTGATGATGTCATATTGTCACATGGTCTCGGTTCGCGTCTGGCTTCTTTTGGCTGCAGCCAAAGTTCAATTGAGACACACCTCAGTGGAGTCTGGCATTTAGCCGCCGTCACCACGAAGCGAGGAGCCCTGCATGGGCAGCAGAAACCGTGACTCTTATCTCTACCAGGTGCTATCTTTTTCTTTTTCCTCTGCATATTCCTGACTTTGTCCCAAGTCTCAAGGTTAACACTCAGCACACAAACTAAACCTTCTGTTAAAACCACAAATCCAGCCCTGCTCCCTGAGAACAGAACAAGGTGAAACACCGGGGGGACACTGAGGAATTACACAGAGCTCAAAGCTGGTTTAAATTTAATCAGAATGAAAACAATAACTCAGTTGGAAAAAGAAAGAGAGAGAGAAGAATGATTCTTTCAGTCCAAAACGACAGGCATTGACCTTCTTAATCTAAATCAACTGAAGTATCAATTGTTTGTGACAGCTGGGGCAGGTGGGGAGCAGAGCAGATCACATTAGGGTCAAAGAGGCTTGCAAAAATGAATGGGAAGTGGCACTCAACTGGCCTTAAATGAGCCATCTTAAGTATGCCATTTCCTGGCCTTAGCTTAAGGTTTTGCTGGCGCTCATCAGTCTAAAGTCCTGCTCTCTTCACTGGTCACAGCACTGGGGACCCCCATTAACCCTTGTAGCAGTAATAACTACACAAGGTGAAATATTGTCTCAGGGTGATCCAGCTAAGAATGGAACCTTTCAAACATTAAAGGACAAATTCAGAATAAAAAAATAAAAATAAAAAAATAAAAACATAGACTGTCCAGCTTAATGCTGCTGCACACTAGAGGACAATTGGGCAGATTTTAGGCCCAGTTTGCCCCTCCCGACAATCACGGGGGCATTCCCGATTTCATGCTGGTTGGAACCAATTATCTGCTTGATTATCCTGTAGTCCAAGATCTTGACAGATTCAATCAGAAGCTAAACAATCTTTTTCCAAGCCAGTCGGGAATATGAAACATGTTGGATATTTATGACTCAAATTCCTGTAGTGTGTGGGGTAACAGAAACCAATTTAGGGCAGTGCCATGCCTCGTTCCGGGTCGATTTTCTCTGTGGTCCGGGGTCGTAGAAAGCCAGTGCTGGTGTCAAAATGTAGGGGAGACCTTGCTGGTTATGGAACACCGAGGGTAGTTTCGCAACTCGCACACATTGCTGCAATATGGAGAAAACACCAAATTAGAATTTTCTTTCTCCCTTTTCTCTGATGCACAGCTATCCAAAAAGTATTACAAATATTTCTGGGTGTCCAAACTGAGAGACAGGACAGTCCTTCGGGTATTTTACAATGGTGAACACGATGGCGGTGTCCGTTTCAAAATGCCACCACGGGAAATGCCTTTTTCGGCACTTAAAGATGTAAGTGTAATCTTCAAGCGCATGGTGCTCAGTTTTGGCAAAATCGTCTAATGTGTGTGTTCTAACAAATGAAAGACAAAAAATCTGAAATATGACGTTATGTATGGGGTTCAATATCGGTTAGGATTTGGAATATCTTCTAGTGTGTGCCAGGCATTACTGAAACTGGAAGTCCATGGTGGTGGTTGGCAGTCTGGAACGGAGCCAAGGCCAACCGTGCAGCTCATCCATGGTTCTGGGCACCTTGAAACCGTCCGGTTCACTTGTGGGGTGTCTGTAGAGTGCTTTTGTTTGTAGAACAACTGACTTGTGTAGAGGTAACATTGACCATTTCCATTTACTGTCATACAACACTGAAAATAGGGAATACTAATGAGTTCATTTAGCCTGCTGCATTTAGATCAAAAACGCAGTGCAGGAGTGCAGCTGTCAAGTCAGGTTATGTGGGAAATGGCAAAGGCTACTGTTAAGTGGACAAGACAAGCTAAATCACATATTTGCCAGCATCGTTTAGGCTAAGTCTGTTGTTTGGTCACATTAAGATTATAAATTTAGTTTCGTCTTTTGATGAATAAAGCAGCGCCTGCGAGAATTGCGCACCACGAGGCGTATGAAAGCGTCAATATATGATCCGTTAACAGTGCAAGGAGATCCAGGGAAGGAGTAAAAAGCAACTGCCAAGTATTTATGCTGAACAACCTCTCCATACAGATTCAGACAGGGCCAAATCCATAACCAAAGCCTCAAGGTTGTTGTTCATAGCGAACTATATGCAATATAGTTCTATATGCTATATGAACTATATGCCCAATGCAGTCATGGATGGTTTGTTATGTCAGTGCATAACATCAAGCCACGACGTTAATATTTCCTCTCGTAGTCACTTCATCAACAAGGTATTTCCCAATCTTGAGCAGACACGAGGCAGAAATGTCAAATAATTATCCAACAGGTCCACTTCTTGGCCTACACAGAGGGATGCACCTCCAGAGGAAAGTTACTCAACTGCAATTGGCTACTACACTGGACTGAGATTTAAAAGTGCTGCAGACAAGCCCCTTATGAGAGCCATCTACAATTAACAAACAATTGATAATAGATAAGTATGTTTTACTTATTGTATGCTCTTAGCTAACTCTTGGAATTTTTCCCTGCTGAACCGAACCGAACCGAAAACCGTGACCCCAAAACTGTTTTTTTTTTTTTGGGGGGGGGGTTTGTGAACCATTCCACCCCTAACATCCACATGCGTGCAGTCAGAGTCCTTTCATAACTTACTCTGTCAGTAGCAGACAGTACCTAATACTCCCATTACGAGGGTTACATTCCAGTATGTGAAGAGATTTGATAGAAACAAAGTCATTAAGATGTAGTTAAGAGTCTGAGTTAGGAGTCCGTGCTGCTCCCCAGTCCAGCCCAGTGGTGTGTGCTCTCCTGCCCAGCACTGTGCCGACAGTTGCCCAGATGGAGATGGGAGCAGTTAAGACATTTTATGTGCAGCTTGGCACATTGTTTACCCAGTGTAGTATAGGCGCACTGGGACTCACATTCCAATCTAGCACCAAACTGGTAGCCAGCTATAAACCAGATGTCCAAATATGATTTATTGATTGAGAGGAGTTGCCATGAGTTGTCCAAATATGACAAAAATATCAGAAGTGGAGTCGTGATTCGGGGCTATTTTCAATCTTAACCACCAGTATGTAATGGTAATGGTAATGGTCAGGGGAAGTAGCCCAGGGGTAGTAGTATATAGTGACACGTGACCCTTGTACATCCAATTTGGTATTCATTCGTTTTATCATTGGTTTGTCAACTTTGCAGGCACCTACAATAAAGCCTTCATGGTTATTCAGTGGGAAAGCTCACTCTCCATCAGTTAGTCCATTGCCCCAACTAACCATCGATATCTCAATCTTTTTCCATTATTACATGATCTTTATCTCGTTATATGACAAATATTCTTGTTATATTGAGACCTTTATCTTGTTATATGAGATCTTTTGTCATTATTTTGACATATTTTCTTGTTATACTGTATTGAGATATTGTTGTTATATTGAGATCTTAATCTCGTTATATGAGATCTTTTCTCGCTATTATGACATCTTGTCTCGTTATATTGAGATATTCTTGTTATATTGAGATCTTTATCTCATTATATGAGATCTTTATCTCATTATATGAGATCTTTATCTCATTATATGAGATCTTTATCTCGTTATATGGGATCCTTTCTCGTTATTATGGCATATCTTCTCATTATATTGAAATATTTTTGTTATACTGAGACCTTTATCTTGTTATATGAGATCTTTTGTCATTATTTTGACATCTTTTCTTGTTATATTGAGATATTCTTATATTGAGATCTTTATCTTGTTATATGAGATATTTTCTCGTTATTATGACATATCTTCTCACTATATTGCGATATTCTTGTTATGTTGTGATCTTTATCATCTTACATGAGATATTTTCTTGTTATTATGACATATTTTCTCATTGTATTGAGATATGATCTCATTATATTGACATCTTTATCTCGATATATTGATATATCTTCTTGTTATAACGAGAAAACAGGCTGAATTCCTTCCCCAAATGAATGCAGTACACTTCTGTAGATCAACAGCGATTCTTAGGTCCAAAAGACTACTCTCTATTACTGTATTACAAACTGCAACCAATCACATCCAACACCACCAACCACTTGCAACACCAACACCAACACCAACATCACCACCACCACCACCACCACCACTGTTTTTGACCCAGTGCAGCATTACCAATTTTTTTTGTTCTTGGTAAATTCAGAATTTTGGACCTCTAGCCCTATTTTGTCTAACAGTATGCTCAGATACAACGCAAAGAGAAATATTGTCTCGCTTTACTCGCGTCAGTTTGACAGTTGATAACTAGCAAAATTGGCGTGAAGACATGCTAGTGCGTTTGGTCTCAACAGTGGCATTGTTGACATTTACAAAAGTGAGACTATTTCTAAATGTAACCTATTCAATACCAATAGGCTACAGACCATTCATAGCAGTCTATTTCATATTCATTGTTAAGATATACCTATATTTGCTCCATCTCGCCTGGCGAATTTCTCACTCCGTTCGCGCCAACTAGAGCGAAGCTGCGTCTGTTCTGCGTCTGTTCGTCTTTCAGTTGATTTTGTATGCGTTCGTGACACCTCTAAATACCTTTGTATTTGAACGTACAGTAAGGGTTGAGTCCTTTCTCAGCACAATCCACACGGCGCTTCACACTGTATACCCAGCTCCTCCTTAGATCGCCACCAAACTAATGTACCACTGTAAAAAGCAGTTGACCACACTAAACTCATCCGCTCAAAGTTTCAGATGTTGATCTAATGAACTCAGTGGGATACACTGCTTTCTGGCAATGACCAATGGGGCCAAATATCCCAGTACGCTACATGAAAGAATCAGCCGAGGGTGGAAGTCTGATTAAAGACCAGATAGGTCTAAATGGGAGGCTCGAACTACTGTTCGGCACAATGCAATGCTTTAAAAGTCTCATTGACATGCTGTTATTTTTCCTCACAAAGGCTTTCTTTACTTTACATTATGGAGGAGAAAAAGAGTTTCACCATTTGTCTCTTGGCTAACCCCGAAAATAGATTTTAATGAGGACTGCTACGGATGATAACAACTCATTTTGTGGTTAAATGAAGTGCTAATACAGAACCCACAAATACAAGTGCCAAGTGGAGAAAAAAACACATTTAACTCAATTAAATTCCAAATGTCAAGGTGTCCCTTTCACAAGCACTCTGCATCTAGGGCAATATATACGCAGTAACATCTAACAGCCTCATCTAAAAACACATCATACTCCTCGTCTCTCTTTTGTCAGCCCATTTCGGCAACCAATTGGACTAACAATGTGATGAGTTGAAAATGTATAGCAAAATGTAAACAAAACAAAGAATTCCATGGGAATCATTGTGAAAGTGAATAATTTGTTGCCCCTAAAAAGTATACTTTATGGAAACAGCCCCCCCCCCTCCCAAGATACTTATGATAAAATATCGATTAAAGTGGCTCCTCTCTCTGGAAGGCTGTAATGAAGGTTTATGTTTTGGCCTGACAAGTAAATAATAACCTCTCAAAACTATGGCATCAACATCACTAGGGGACCACTGTACAGGCCCATGATTTATGGTGTCTTTGACCACTTCATTTAATTTCCCTGGGGGCGCCGTGGGAAATGGATTCCTTTAACTGCTTTTTCATTCATTCGTGTCAGCTAGGTGGGCCATAATAGGGCTAAAGACTACAGATCCCCCTCGTTAAGAGACTCGGCAGCCGTCTTTGCAAACTGTGGCATTTTGCCCGACTGCGAGGATTACCTTGATGATGCTCATCACTCTCTTATGAGTCGTATGCAAATCACATTTACATCCCTCAAGAACAGATTAGGTGGATCTGCCAATAGAAATGACTAATCAACAAGTTTACATGGTACATGCACACGATGCATCGGTGGGGGGACGGGGCGGGGCTTACCTCCTGTAGGATACTGTATAATCATATACACAAACAGAATGACACATCACGTACACGGCGACAGGGAACGTAATGAAAAGCAGAATTTGGCAGACGCCGACGCTGGCCGGCACTATAACTCCCAGCAATTCCTAATCAAAGGAATGCAGCTGTAATTTTCAGCCCACATGAGATTTGTGGGGAGCTGGAGGAGGAGGAGGAGGAGGAGGAGAAGCAGCTC
>OMKL01034497.1:16487-27204 GCA_900302295.1 Parasudis fraserbrunneri
CACCCCCCCCCCCTCTCTCTCTCTCGCTTGCTCTCTCACACTCTCTCTTTTTTTTTTGTATGAAGGGGTAAACTCAACCACAGATTCCATGAAATCCAAGAACAAAATGGAAGTGAGAGGATTTGGGTACTGTACTCTTAAAATACATATTCATTCTCTACTGCCTCACTGCTGGCCATCACACATCAGAGGGTGACATTTACATTTTTTTTAATGTAGTGGGTTTATTGTTTGTTTGTTTGTTTATTTGATGGGTACAAGGCACAACATTCAACATTAATTACAATGTAAATGAGCCAGAGTTAGCCATGGTTGGCTAATTTTCACCTGCAGTCCCTAGCCAGAATGTTGCTCCACCTGCAAAAAATAAAAAATAAAGAAATGACATTTAATTTAATAAAAAACAAAACAAAAGCTAAATAAATAAATAAACATCAAGTGACAAGGACATGAGACATGAGCATAATATAGAAAGCTAATATTTTGTCACGTACTACATATCTCATTTACATTCGACACATTATATATGTTACATAACAAGTGAAATTGATAAAAGCAGAGACATTAAATGAGAGCTATCTCACATCTAAGCATGAAAGTCAATTAACCAAGAAACAACTTCCAGACAAATAATGTAAGAAGGTACAGGCAGGTTTCGCTTGTGTATGATACCAATCATCTCGCGCGTTTGAGCAAAGGAATGGAGGTGAGTGAGGAAGCAACAGCTGCAATGCCAATGACGCCTGGGATCTCGCTGGACTTCATGCATCTCAATTGCAGTAGAAATACGCTGACTGAAGCCCCGAGCCGTCACTCAAGCATCCAAGCCAACTGTTCTCTACGAAGGGTGTCGGATCTGCGTTGAGAATTGCCTACAAGACTTTGAGATTGCAGCGCCTTCACGCATCCTGAACGCTGTAGAAAGATCACAGTTTATCTCCAAGGGAAATGTAATTATAGGGATTTTACCTCGACGGATTTATTTCAACGTGGTACCCAGAAGTTATAAGTGAGCTGTTGACAACTTTTAGAGGTAAACTGGTATTGGGAGAGAAGTTTTCCCCTTTTTCTCTTTTTCTTTCTTTATAATAATACTTTTTATTTTATTGCGTTTTCTACAAGTGAGTTTAACAGTAGCCTACATTATGAAACATTGAGGATTAGTGATGCCCACTATGCTCTTTATGTTTTTCCGTTAGCCTACGATCCTGCCCTCTCAGTGTACTTGTGATTTAGGTTATTACGCATACCAGGTAAGACTTGAAATATCATTCCCGCAGGGATGCTTGAGCAAAAGCAATAGCCTAGTGTATAGGCTATAGGTCCAAATTAGAATCACTGACCATTTCGTCAAGTAGGCTATAATGACCATGTAGCATTGCTGACTACCTTAACAATTGATACCCCCGCCCCCCAGATGTGTAAATTACACTGTCTACAGAGTACTACAGACACTGAACTGCAGTCATTAAATTACTATTTATCAAAATTAAAATTACTGCTTTTGAATATCACGTTTGCTGGCAGGTAGGCGAATGACTTAGTGGACAGAGGGAAATTATCAGAAATAGCTTGGCACTAACACACCTTATTATACTGTGTAACTACATACAGAGAATTGTGTTTTATTGGACATAACCATAGAAACGATCTGCTCAAAATAGAGCCAGCTGCACATACTGTAATCCATATAAGGCTATGCATCCATCATTGATTTTATGTAGGCTACTGTATATAGGCTATGATGCCTTCTGGTTAATTTTAAAATTACAGACTACAATCTTCATTCAGTGTTGTGTTGATTTGTGTATAATTCAGTTCTGTATTCAATATGAATAATAACCTGTTTATTTCATAAGAATGTGTTTCTACTGCTGCTGTTGATGTTCTAATGGAACGACTGATGAGAGAGTTAACAGAGGGAATATGCCTCTCATGTGTCCCTGGATATAGCCTAAGTGAGAGCCTCCTGAGTTCATGATGTTTCATCAAATGACGGAACAAACTGTGAATGGTAGCTGTGATACACCTGCCTCTGTGTGCAACAAGAGCACGGATGGAGACACACTGCGGCTGCCCACCTTCTCCACCGCAGCAAAAGTCAGAGTGATCATCACCTTCTCCCTCTGCGCTGTGTCGGCCGTGTGCAACTTGGCCGTGCTGTGGGCTGCCAGCAACGGTGGCAAACGCAAGTCCCATGTCAGAATACTCATAATGAACCTCACTGTGGCAGACCTTCTGGTGACCTTCATTGTCATGCCTGTGGATGCGATCTGGAACATCACAGTTCAGTGGCAAGCAGGAGACATCGCCTGTCGGCTGTTGATGTTCATGAAATTGGTAGCAATGTACTCCTGTGCCTTTGTAACTGTGGTCATTAGCCTGGACAGACAGTCTGCCATCCTCAATCCTCTGGGCATCAGCGAGGCCAAGAGAAGAAGCCAAATCATGTTGTCTGTGGCCTGGACGATGAGTGTCATTCTCTCTGTCCCCCAGGTAAGGCCCACATTAAGAGCGATCTGGTCTCTCCTCTAGGCCTATAGTCTCGGGGCATCACATCGATGACATTTTCAGTGTCTGCATATGGTATTGAATCTTATTGCATTCATTTCACCCCTTGGCTCTAGGATATGGGTGCCCAAACTTTTTGACATCAATGGCCAAGAGCCAAAACATAATGTGGGATGGGGGGATGGGGGGGGCATTGGGCTCCACATTGATTATTTCTTAAAATGTAACAAGAAGGTATGAGCTTCTTAGGTCAAGCCTTGTCATGAACAAGTTGTCTCAAAATCATTCCTCAGATATAATCAAAATGCATCAAAATAGACCAATTCCAATCTTGTACCAGTGTCACACTCCAGAACTCATAGGAGGGCCAAAGAGAATGTTGGGAAGGGCCAAATCTGGCCTGGGGGTCACACTTTAGGCAGCCCTGCTCTAGGATCTTTGCATTTCAATTTAGTTTCTTTTTGGTAAAACTTACTGAATCTACTCAGATAGCTTTAAAATAACCAATGATGAGTTATTAGACCTAGATAAGGATCACATTATCATTTATAGTCTATTGCAAGTCAGAAGAGAGCAGCTCAGGGGAGACTTGATAAAACGCCATTCAACTTATCAAGGTAAAACACTATTTAACCCTGTGCACGCTGGTTGAGTCTGAATGTCGGTGTGTGTGGTGGATTGTAAGGAATTTTTTTGGTCCACTTTAAAGACATCAAAATATTGTTTGGGTCAGGCTTAGGGTTAGCTAATTCACTTAATTCAGTAACATTAATTCATTAAAATCTCATATTACTTGACTGTACTGCAATAACTTATTATATTATTTCTTTTTCTTTTTTTTTTATAAACTGGGGCTTTGAAGGGGATTCAAAATATGTGTTGACTAGTTGCTGGAGGTATACTCTTAGAATTTTAACATAGTTATAAATATGATTTCTCTCAGTAAATATCACAGGGCAGTCAGTACCGTATAGAACACTCATGGGGGAAGCAGAATAGTCCTTGATTGACTCTGTAAAGGTGAATAGAAATGAAGAGGCAGGTCTCAGTAATCTGATTGGATAGGAGCTACGTGCCACCATTGCTTCCTTTCCTCAACTGATTTCAGGAAGCTTTAACAGATTTGGTGTCTCAGTAAATACCCACAACAGCCCCAGGGCCTAAAACATTTTCCAGCGCAAATCCTCCTATTACTGTTGTTTTTAATGGAACAAGCTTAAGAGATCAGAAGAAACACATTGGTGTGGTGCAGTTGCACATAAAGCACAGTTTGTTGTAGAACACCATTGCAAACTTTTACTGCATGATGTTTTTTTACTGACTGAAGATGTTGCAGTTTCTACTACTAGAAAGAATTAGTCATTTAAAATCTAAATTTAACCGAGACCATGGGCAGTTCGCAACTCATTTAACAGCACACCCTATGCCAGAAATTGAGCTGTGGCTCTCAAAATTATATAGTTCACCACTATCACTTCTTTACTGCAGATACCAATTTGGAGTCCTGAACTTTCAATATCGCCAGATAGCGAGTACCGATCTCATCCATTACTTTTACTGAACAGGACAGACTTAGACCATTAGTTTAGGGCCTTTGGTTCAAAATGATTGAGATATAATAAATTCTTCTCCATTAGAGAGATCTAAAACATGCTTCTATGTGCCAGAATGTAAAAAGTCAGGGTGATTTGCTTGAATTTCTAACATGTTATATGTGGCTCTTGGTATTGGATTGTAATATTGGGGAATCTCCTATAGCAGAACTGTACACGTGCATAACTAAGTGCTTCTATTCCTCACATACAGTGATTTATTTTGCCTAATCTAGACCAGTGGTTCTCATCCTGGGGGTCGGAACCCCCCAGGGGGTCCCAAGAAAAGATGATCATCATGTTTATAATCTTTGGTCCAGATGTTTTTTTCTTGTGAAATAAGGCATATTTGAAATCTAAAGCCCTCCTCCAATGATTAATCAAGTGAATAGGCTGAAAAGGGAAATTAATTATCATTCTTTGGTGTCAAAATTCACCATTATGTCTCTGCTTGACCATGTTGAGGTTCACAAAAAGGCATTCCTCTGTTTTTAGGGGTCACACATCAAAAAGGCTTGTACCACTGCTCTAGGCCAGTGGTTTTCAAACTTCTTTTCAGGGGACCCACATTTTCAGAATAAATATTATTTTGACTCAAAACTGATTTGGCAGATTATTGTGCAGGCTAATTGGACAAAAATATCCACGTTTTTAGACTGCTCAACTATTAGCCTGCAGTGTTTTATTCAACATGCCAATTTTTCAATGGGCTTGAGTGGGCTTTGGCTTCATATGATGCTTCCAGAGAATAATTGGGGGACCCATTTTAATCTTCCCAAGACCCACATGTGGGTCCTCCTGACCCACACTTTGAAAAACACTGCTCTAGACAACAGTCATACAATCCAATAGAACAATAATTATTCTCTCCTTTTGTAAATAAAAGCCATGCCTTAATTACAGGATGATGTGTATGTATGTGTAATCTGTCGTGTATGTTAAGGTCCCTTGATATTGAAGACAGTCATGAAGATGTCTGTGCACTGCACCTGCCTGGCTTTTCATCTGGCTTTGCAGTCACACTCTCCACTTTGACCTGTCCGTCACCTCAGTGTAATATCTGATAGCTTAGATGTTCAGCTTCAGATAAACTGCTCTGTTTGCCTTGACCAGGAGATGTAGCTGGTAATGTTGATCCTCTTTCTGCTTCCTCACCTGAGAGGCTCCCATGTTTTGTACACATAAATTCAACCAGTCCGCGAGAGTTGTTGACCGAGTCTCTGCCATAAGCGCTTGAAGTCGTTGGTTCAATCCCCTGTCTGGTCATATGAAATCCCCTTGCTTGGCATTCAGTACAATATTAAATTACTCTTGGGTTAAGGCACTGCCTCTGACCCACACATTGATTGCTCAGTTTCCTTCGAGAGAGGGTGATGCACTATACAATGTAGGCACTTCCCTAAAGGCCCAATTAGTGATCCAACTGTAAACAAATAAGTAGCCCCACCACCAAAACCAAGAAATAGGAATGGAGACATGTTTTCAATCTCTACCTGATTGACACTAGACAACAGGTAAATATGAGTTTTAATTGTATATGACATTTGTGGCTGGAAAAGCTTTCTTTATGTTGGTAATGTTTGTAAACACTAGAATAAAACAGGTCTATATCACAATTTACAATGGGTTAAGAAAGTTCAAAGTAACTTATTTTCCATCTACAGATCAAACTCTTCAAGAATGTATTTTTATTTATAATAAAACACAAGATACTGTGTGCCCTAATGATAAGGATAAGTGCTCAGTGAAGAAATCCAATCCCATTGCCAACAGAAAGTCTAACATGCCTATAAATATACTATGGAACTACACACTACAAATGTATTACATGTGTTAAGTAGTGTATTATGTGGGTGAGGATTATTATTATTATTATTATTATTATTATTATTATTATTATTATTATTATTATTATTATTATTATTATTGTTGTATAGACTGGAGATTTAACCTTGGACTAACAGAAAATGGGGACAGCACTATGGAGGTCTGAAAATGTAATTCGTCTTAATACTGGTGGCTTATTGTTTTTGGTCATTGTTTTCCCCTCTAGTGCAGTCAACACCAAATTAAGATAAGCGCTTATTCAGAGCAAAACCTGGGTATATCATTTCCTTAGGGTTTTCTGCTAAGAATTACAATTGGTCACATTTTTGTAGATTGACCTTTAATATACTGTAGCAGAAGATTTAAAGAGGTGCACTCCTCAGTTTGAATGTTGCATGTTATGAAACTATGTTGTCCATTATATACTGGTTATATTTTATTGGTAGACATGCAGCTTCATACTACATTGCCACAGGATGATTATATTACTTTCACTGAGTTACTATTACTAACATTCACACATACATCATAGACATATTCCTCCTTTAACCACAATATGGTGACAGCAGATTTTTTCAGACACCATACAGAACAGACATTTTTACTGCACTATTATTGCAGTATTCTGCAGGAAGCACTGAAAGATCTTGACAGTATGCTCTCGTCAGTGAATTGTAATTCCTCAGTTTGAATTAGAAATCAAGTATTAAGTATTATTATTGTGAGAAAAGATTATCTTGATTTTGACTTTGAACTTGATTATCTTGAGCTTGACAAAACACTGAAGTGTTGTAGTTTTTACCATGATTAAGCAATGGGGGTTTAGGACACCGATTGTCTATTGATCCAAGTCCACCTCTCTGTAACATCTAAACATTCTGATAATTTGATGTTAATTACAGCCATAGGTAAGTATAGTGTAATTGTTGCGTTGGAGTTTTTATGGAGTTTATCATTATTTTAATTGTTCATTGAACAATCCAATGTATTAAAGGCTTTTTAATGAGCCAAAAAAAATGGGATCCTCATCCTTACCTCTTTTGATAACCCCAAACCAAAGTGATTAAAAAATTGTAATCACAAAATAACAAGATAGAATCACGACAGAATCACAAACAGAATCACAAACCCAAATATAGCACTCCCTACCCCTATTTTCTAAGTATAATTGTGCTTGTTTTTTCATGCAGATGTTCATATTTCACAATGTGACCATCACAGTTCCTGAGAACTTCACCCAGTGCACTACCCGGGGGAGCTTTGTCCGGCACTGGCAGGAGACCCTCTACAACATGTTCACCTTTGTGTGTCTCTTCATGCTACCACTGGTCGTCATGATCTTCTGTTACACACGGATTCTGATTGAGATATCCGGACGCATGGCTCGGGGAAACGGTGAGTTTCATCTTTTGTTTTGCTTTTTAAAAATTGAAAACAGGGATGCGCCCAGTACCGATACTGGTATTGGATACTGGATATCAATAAGAGGTCAAAAACAGGGATTTCAAGGGGATGGGAAAAAAATCGATTACACAGTATCTCAATCACTTCTGTCCAGTGACCCTCAAAATGAATAGTCACAAAGTATGGATCGGGTCAGTACATGGTATAAAGTTTAGGACTCAGAATCAGTATCAGCAGAGAGAAAGTGTTATCAGTGCAATCCCCTGTCAAAATTATTTTCTGCATATATCTATTAGTAATTGATAGGCTTGTGGTGATGTTGGTGTTTACATCTATTCCAGTGGTGTCGAGGGAGGTGCATCTCCGCCGTTCCCACAACAACATTCCCAAAGCTCGGATGAGAACTTTGAAGATGAGCATCGTCATTGTGACATCTTTTATCATCTGCTGGACCCCATACTACCTGTTGGGTCTGTGGTATTGGTTATTCCCTAATGAAATGGAGGAGACTGTGTCCCATTCACTGACTCATATGCTTTTCATCTTTGGCCTCTTCAATGCCTGTTTAGACCCCATCACTTATGGCCTGTTCACGATTCACCTCCGCCACGGCCTGAAGAGACACTATCAGACAGCAACTGTACGGACAGAGTCAGAATACAACACTTCCCTAGCAGGCTCCATGAGATGCTCCGCTTTACAGATGGCGCGGCTCTCCCAGCAGAGGCAAGCTGATGTATGCAGTGGCCACACTGCAGACCTAGAAGACAGCAGGACAACCTGCCGCCATAGCAACTACCTCACAGTTCCCAACAGCAGGGAATGTGACTCAGGTCTAGTTAGCCCAGTTAGCATGAAATAATGGATAAGTGGAATCCCAGTGATAAGCATCCCCACTCTCGGCTCAGTCAGGCTGCCCAGCATAGTCTCTTGTTTGAGATGATTGGTAGTTATTCCCGTGGTTGACATTGAAATACGACAGTTAACTTACCGGTGCACCTTGAGCAGAGCATCTTCGAGTGCCTGTGTTGCAAATTTTTTTTATTCTATTTGTTAAAGATTCAAAGATTTAAAAGAATTCACTTCAAATGAATACATGTCCCATGTTGATATATAAGAAGGGAGGTTACATAGAAAATATTTGTTCAATTAAAATAGATCTGATCTAAACTCATATGATGGTGTTTTTGTTTCATGTCTGCCATGATAATGTAAATCATTTGCGCAGGGGACTATGCTGCTCATTGATCAATGGAAATTATATCAATTGGTTGAAAAATCACAGTCTGAATGTTGTATATGTAATTTAAAAGAGTATGATTTTGTTTGACAACAAAATTGAATGTCAACCAGGGAAGCCTTCTTACTAAAGTTGTATGGCATAATATTTTGTGAATGTACCTTTTCATATAGTATACTGGTTCTTTAGTGATGTGTTATTTAGGGGAGAGAGTGGCTCAGGAGGTAGATCTTCATCTGGTAATCTGAAGGTTCCCGGTTCGATTCCCGGCTCCTCCTTACAGTGTGTCGAAGTGTCGAAGCATTTACCATTTAATGCTATTGTTGTAGTGCCTCAGAAACATGTGTTGTATAAATGTAGTGACTGGAGAAAGAACTACTGTGATTGACCGATTAATTTACCTGTTCTATTTGAAGACATAGTGTAGTGAATTAGGTTATGGATAGTATTAATTTTATTATCAATATACATTCAGAAAAAAAGACAATCCAGATCATATCCAGATTTGATGTTGAATTCATCGTTAAATACTTAAATTTTCTGCTCCTTGCAATATTGGCAATTAAAATGTTATGCTTTTGTTATGAGTTTGTGGTTTCAAATAAACTTTGTGGTTTATGATATTGCTTACACAACATTGAAGTAATAATGTGATACAGTATATTGTTTTAATATGTTTTCGTAAATTGTTGTTTTTTAAGATGCGTACAGTTTAGTGCAACTTGTTAAATTGTTGAATAAAGCTTTGCTTTTATTTCCTTTTGATTTGACTGATATAAGTAATCCAAAGATAATGAAAACAATCACACGTAAGCCCCAATTTGTGCAATCATGATCATGTCTCCCCACCCCCACCCCTCCAAGATAACAGACTTGGGCTTCAACAAAAAAATATGGGACATACTCCTTGTTGTTACAGTTCTAGTGCATACCCCACACTTTAATAAATCTGATAACATTTCCTGCAGGTAGGTCATAATTAGCTGGCTTATTACTACATTGTCAGTAAAATGTGATAAATGTGGCAAATGTTCAATAAACCACCTGTAACATAACTACCTTATTATCTAAGTATTTGGAGAGACTGCAAAGTGTGAAGGATGTCTAATGAGTCGTGTTCTGAGTAAACTTGCGCAGTATCTAATGGGTACATCAATGTATATGAATAAAGTTTTCCTTTATTGTTCGGAGACGTCTTATCAGTTGTCCTTCTCTTAAAAGCTGAATTCTGCTCACTATGCGGATGTCATTGTGAATCACATCAGTAAACAGGGCAAGATGTCTGATGAACCTTGAAAAATACTGGCAAAAAGCAGATGACAGGTACATATCTCCATATTCATTGTGAAATGCTCGTCAGTGACCCAGAGCCGGCATGTTACACTGCATACTCTTCAAATGACAAGTCCATTAATCTGGGTACATCTTCACAGGAAGCCTTACCCTTGAGTGACACTAGGTGACGTAAGCTGTCCTTTGTGCATTGACTCCGTTCTACATCTGGCTAGAATTCCATTTATTCTTTGCTGGTCTTGCCTTTGGGCATGAAAGACAATAAAAGAAAAATAACAAAGGTATTCCATTAATTTGCTGTTTCATATGTGTGGACTGGGTATTGTGAAAAAGGGAAAATTTGCTAAACTGATTATATGTACTTTGTAGTAACAGCAAGAATACTAGTAATAGTCGTAGTAATTTTTTCGGACCCCACTGCAAATTTCACATTATTAAATAGGTTACTGTCTGAGCTTTCAGTCATAGACCTTTGTCAGTATCTTCTGGAGTAAGTGTGTAGAAGTTATATTTTGTATCACCCCATTTTTATGAAATTCTTTTATCACTACACACTAGTAAAACAGAAACATGACTACACAATAGTGAGCAACTGTAATCCAAAAAGAGTCAAAGTTTTACTGAAGCAGTTCCTGTAATGCATTAATGTCCTTGTAAAGAGGAAGGGAATTATACTTTTTTTTGCCATAACCCAAGTGATGGAGTTAGATAATGATGTGGAATGATGTGTGAAGTTTGTATCTACTACCATGGTCTAAAAGTATGGGAATTTTCACTCCAAATCATCAATATTACAGCCAACCTGCCCACTTCATAAGCCTGGGACTTTAATGTGTACTTTTTTTTTTTT
>OMKL01034528.1:15501-32928 GCA_900302295.1 Parasudis fraserbrunneri
TCTCTCTCTCTCTCTCTCTCTCTCTCCTTTTTGTTTTTGTCTGTCAAAACAAGTGGCAACCTGTAGTAAGTTGTAAAGCCTCCGTCTGAAAATTCAACTTGGCCTATTCTTTCGACTAAACTTTTTCACACAATATCCGAACAAGCTAATAAAATAATGTCCTAAATTTAATTCACACGTAATAAAAAAAAATTTGATCTTATATTTAGGCTATTTGATGCAATTCTACTTAGTTTGTAAACACATACTGACATGCCTTGTCCATGGTGCTGAATCCACCATGTAACCATTGTCTAATTTTGACCTTCTGGGCATTAATGGGCCTTTTTTGCTTACATAAATGTCAACTGTTCGGGGTTTTAAAACCGTCAGTGTGTGCATGCTGTGGTGGTGGTTGTGTGGCAGTAATGGGCTGGGGGTGTTAATGTGTTATGACACTCATTTAGTAAGGGCATTCAATATTTGAAAATTTAGAGCCCGAATATGTCTTTGTATATCTACTCTTGAACTTGTGTGTATTGTGCTATTATGAAAAATAGTAATATCCATTGTTGGCTTATGTTGGGGTAATATGAAGCCCTAAAAACAATCTAGATGACATTTTAGTAGCATTGAAGAGATTTTTCCAAGTATGGCAATTTAGCCCAAATTGAAGTTGGAACAAAGGGAGTGAATACTTGAGTGAGACTAGATTTCTCTGTTATTCTAGTTGTATACTTTCACATACATTGCTATAATTTCCTGTGCTTATTTGAGTGCTTGGAACTCATTCATTATTACTTTTTTCCAGTTGCTTGTTTGTCCTGTAAGCTATTATGCCATAGCTATTTATCAATTGTGATGTGTTTTATTATACTATGGTTTTGGTGGTGAAATTGTAATTAGTATATTTGTGCTTGTGTTTGCTTATAACATTACCTTGCTGCCAAACATAATCTATGTCTATTCTTCAGAATCTGCATCTGTTTTTGGTATTACTTCACATGAGGTCACCATCCTCCTATATCTGGACCAGGGTCTAGAATGTTTAAATCGGATGCCTCTAAAATGAATGCAAACTATCATGATCAAAACCAACAATCCACCTACAGTATTTCCATGTGAAGTGGCAAATCTTAATATTTTATATTTCTGATCAGAGCAAGAAGATAATTAACTTTTACACCAAGCACAGTTATCTTTCCGTAATCTGTCTTGTGTTTTCTATCCTGTGTTTTGAAGACCACAACATTTTATAATGTATGTTTGTGTATGTAGCTTAATCTATTTGTATATTCATTATGTTATAATGTACAAACTTTGACATAGCTCAACCCTGAAATGAATTCTCAAACCCTGAAATGATAAATAGCTAATAAAATCTTTAGGGGTGCGGTGCCCTTTTATTAACAGATGGGTTGGACTTCCATTTTTTTTTTGATAACCTGCATGCCCCATTTTAAGTGGAGATGATGCTAAACTAAAATCGAAATCCAAAAAATACATAATATACACTTTCTAGGAGGGCAGAGAAAAGTGGCAGGGACTCAAGCACCCTTTGGACCCTATCTGTGCACATGCTTAACTAGAATAATACTTTTCAACCATTACGGGGAAAACTAAACTCCTGAAAATATGCACACGACTATTAAGATAAAGTGTTTCCAAACACCATAAGTGGTGGCCACGTAGCCACATAGAGTTTCAAAGGTGTAGTGCTGGTGGTGTTTAAAAAGCAAGGCCATTTTCGAAAGAGAGGCTTGACTTAAATATATCAGAATGGAAATGGGCTCAATGGAACCACAAGAGTCTCCCCTTTACAGCCATGTCCAGTTTATTATTGTCCCATGCACATTTTGGCCCAAACCATGCAATTTTTTTGTTTGTTTTGTTGCACGCAGTACAGAGATGGTATTTGCTTTTTTTTATTCGACATGTTGGTGGCCGACAGGGGGTATATCCCCAAATGGCCCAAATTCTCAATCCACCTTTTGTGACTATGCCCCTAATTCGAGCCATTGAGGTGTAGTTCAAGTTTTTAGTTTTATGAGAATAGCGCCACAATGAGGCCAGATGACTCGGAACTTAACAGGCCTCCTTACAATGGTAAGGCAAATATATTTGTAAAGTTTGGTGGACATCAGATCAGGAGATACACTAATTTGAGTATTGAACATTTTGCCTGATGGTGGCGCTAGAGGAAAGGTCATGGGATCATCAAAATCAGTAGGATTCTTCTTCCTGGGGTCATGAATGTGCAACACAAATTTGAAAAGATTCGGATGAAAGCTGTTAGACATACACTAAATTGTCCGTTTTTTAGACTCACTCAGTAATGTAGGAGAATAGTTTATTCTGTCGGTGCAGCGGGTCCATATGGGTGGTGGCCTCTTCATAGAGTTTAGCCTATAAAAATAATTTCATTTCACGCTGCACTCGGCATGCATATAAACAATGCTCTCTTTTAACGCCACAGACACCCTCAGCGGAGGTGTGCCTCTTGCGGTTGAGTTTGACGAACCTGTGGATTATCTGCTATTCATTTTCCACATTCTATTCGCCACAACTACAGTTCTCATAGCCGGAACTGTAGTCATTGGGATTTTGGCCACGAAAACTCTTCGCCATCAAAACAGGTTCATTTTTATGTTGAACACCAGTATTTGCGATACATTAATTGGGTTTTCTATGTATTATCTTGGTCTGTTCGATGTTAATGAGGGATATCCGCCGAGAAACGGAACATACTATGTTTTACCAGCACTTCTTGGAGTCAATATCTTGACGTTTTTATTTGCACAATTTGACCGATATGTTGCCGTTTGCCACCCACTCGTGTATAGCCGCTTTATAACCAGACAGGTAGTGGTTGGCATAAATATTTACTGTTGGTTTTACAATTATGCACATTTACTCGTTAGGCTGTTGCTGCCAATTTCAAAAGCCATGCAGATGTACGCATTCAGCATAGTCTTTTTACAAGCCGTTGTGGTGACCAAAGTTGTCATGACAATTAAATTATACATCATTGCCAGATATCAGCTTGAACGAGACCCTCCCAGTGCTGAGAGAGAAATCAAGAAAGAATCATTAAGAATTATAATCTTTGTTGTTATAAGCTTTTTGATATTGTGGTGCCCCTCGTTTTTCAACATTGTACTGAGGCTGGTGTTCAGACAAGGACTCGTATTTGAAAATGAGTCCAAAAACATTTTCGCCATCATGGCACGTTTCAACTCTGTATGCACACCGGCTGTTTATGTGTGGGGCAGCCCTGCACTGCGAGAAGCCATGATGAGGACCGTGTGGGGCAGAGTGTGTCCAAAGTGTAGGAAAAGGTAGGGACACGCTCACTTAAAAATGCATGTTTCTCTATTTCGTCCATGCTGATCGGTTTGAGTCGGCCAGTCTATTGAATATGAGTAAGCTGAATAACATACCCATTTCCATCTATGTCCAGAGTGGGATCCTGTCGAGGAAAGGAAGATCGTAAAGGACGTCAATGATTGTGACCTGAGGACACCATCAACTTTAAGTCAAGTTATGCTTAAAATAAAATTAGGCTAATTAAGTGAAAGTGCGAACATTAACGTATTTACAACCAAAAGTTCCTGTGATATTTTCATGTGATATTCAGATGGTTCTTTGCCTGATAGGCCTACATTTCGTCAAGACAAATTATTATGACAGAAAATACAACCCATGGCATGTTACCTAATTAAAACGAGTCAAACTCTAGCTACAGACCGTAGACTCAATGTCCTCGTTCCCTAATATAACGATCAATTTGAGATAAAAGAGTTTTATAAGTACGATCTTAAAAGTTCTTTAATTTAGAGCGCGAGCACATGGAAGTTAAGTGTTTTGCTGTTCACTTGAAAGGTGTCGAAAGGTTTGATGAATTTATTTCATAGTAGCCTAACTGATGACAGTCTGTGAATACATCAAATACTATGACGCTTGCATCCCTAAATGAAAACTTAATTTCTTAATGCTCCACCTATTACAATTGGCTGGTAAATATTTATACATTATGGCAAGTTGTTTGAATCATATTAAATATCAATTTCGATTGACTATTTAGGCTATAATGATAAATAATTGCAACGTAAATACAATCTGTTTTTGTTCATCAGATATGTTTCTGTCAATACTAAATAAATAAATGTGTTGTGACACGTTGCTAATGATTTCAGTCAAATAATTACGCGTACTGATTTCCATGTCTACATTATATTGTGGCATAATTCTCAAAGACTGCTGTAATGGGAAAGGATGCCTTAAAGGTGCGGTAGGCAATTTTGGAGAAATTAGCAAGAGTGAGCTTACAGGTCTAGCTGAGAAAGCTCTGCATCACTTTTTTATATTGGTTCGTAAGATTCAGGCCACCCTGAGATTTTGGAATGTCTGATTACAGGGCCTGGGAGAGTCACGGAGACCGGACTTTTGTCTCAGTGCATTTGATTTATATAGATAATTTCACCAACATTACCAAAATAGTTCTTAAAAATTGCCTACCCCACCTTTAAAGTTTCATGTAAGGCTATTTTTACTAGTTCATATATTTCAATCTGTGGTAGTGCAAAATCGGATAATGTGTGGGTGAACAGGATAGGCGACCTGGCTTATGCAGAGGGAAGGCTATGTTATACCGTATCAAACTCTTAATACTATTGCATATACCGTATAGACTAGCACAGTATTGTTCAGCAGTTATTCCTTGAGATATTCATCTTTCTTGTGTGTGAAATAGTGGATGTCTTGAGCATTAAAACTATTTGCCAATGTTATGATGATAGCATTGGGAGGATTTTAAACCATAGCCTACCGGAAGGCAATAATGGAAGTCCCACTGTCCCACTTAAGCAATAGCCTCATGCTTGGATGCAGTCAGCTAATGTCAATCAAATATATTGAAACTTAAATGAGTGACCAGGCAATAATGCCGTTGTCTGTTGAAATGTGAACTCACTGTTTTCCATCGCAAAATGACAACGCTTTTATTAGCTTTCAACATCATAAAACAGCAAATAGGGGAACTTTTGCACCTAGATCGACAGGTGCATATGAAATGACCATGGCCCGACAACGATGGAACGAATAACTCCCGCACACTGTATTATTATTTGTTGTTCTCAATAAATATGTTTTAATTGCAAGTGAAGAAGACAGTGTGCGGGGTTCTTTGTTCCAACATTATAAAACAGGACATTTAACAGTCAACAGAGGCACACCTATATCACACCTATATCCCCAAACAAAAATATTGGTTTCCAACTGCCAAAGTCAGACCACCGATAGGGTATAACGCCCTGTCCATGGTGCTGAATCTAGCACAAGTTGGTTTGATATGATGCAACGTCTCTCTTTCTCTTTTTTTTTTTTTTGCTGCCTGCACCCACCTTCAGGTATGCGCTTTCCTCAACATTAACATAACACATAGGTGGAGCCTACAGAAATAAAACTCGCGGTTTAGACTATATTTTATGTTATTGAGCTCTCAATCCCCAAATGCTTCTCTTGGTCAACTTAACGCTTGTTCCACTGTCGGTTGATTTTGACAGCGCGGGAGACTATTCCCTTTCCACTTATTTGACACAAGTGCCGTGCTTCTCGCCAGGTCGGTCATTCTAAATATTTTTAGCACACACTCCCAAATTTCACAAAATCATTCATATTTACGCTGAACACAAGCATTAGTGACACACTGTCTGGTGGTGCTGTTTTTTTTATCGCAATTATGAAATGGGTCGTGAGCGTGTGTGTGTCACAAGGATACCTTGCAAATTACAGGGCAGATTTGAGTGAATAGGCTGACAGCAGCCAAGGGTCTGAGGTGTTAAATTGTTTTTCAAATCAGGCAACAACCAGTATTTTTATCTCCACCAGGTGGAAGCCTGGAGGAGATCATGTAATGGTTCTGGTGTGTGTGGGATTGTGTTTGTGCAGAGCTAATCTCGTAAACTACAAGGCAAATTTAGATGAAACGTCACACATAGGCTGACGGCAGGCCAAGAACGTGAATTTTTGAATATTTTTCAAATCTGTAAACAAGTATTTACTTGAATTAATTTTCATCATTGTCCATTGAAATATTATGTTCAGTATGCACTTACACCTTTTGAACACAAGAGGGTGATACTACACAGGTTGCTGCTCAGAGCTCTCTAGCCCCTGTTACAACATGGAAATGCCATAGTGAACCTATTGTCATTGATATACCTATGCATTAAAAACATTTATGAATTCATTTCCATCACTGTCCATTGAAATATGAATTGTGTGTAATAGTGTAACACTGTGTAGGCTACTAGTGTAATAGCATAATAGTGTAATAGTGTGTAATAGTGTAATACTGTGTAATAGTATGCTAGTGTAATAGTGTACAATAGTGTGATAGTTTGTAATAGTATGTAGGCTACTAATTCATGAGTGTAATAGTGTGTAATTGTGTAATACTCTGTAATAGTATAATAGTGTAAGTGTGTAATAGTGTAATGTTGTGTAATATTTTGTAATCATGCAGTAGTGTAATAGTGTGATAGTGTAATAGTGTGTAATATTGTAATGTGTAATATTTTGTAATCGTGCAGTAGTGTAATGGTGTAGTGTAATAGTGCGGGGAGATCTGTTTTTGTTGGTCTATGTTTGCCCCGCCCCCTACGTTTAAGCCACGCCTAACATGTAAGCTTCCTGCAGACAGTGGATGATCTCTGTGTATGGTGTTCGAGTGTGTTTGGATATCGGTAATTATAATTAATGGTAATAGATAGTCTCTGCATTTCAGACCCATATCCAGAAAGAAATGACAGAGGGGGCACTCAAGATTCCAGGAGGGGCACAACATTTTTTAGCCAGATTTATAGGGATATCAACATTTCTCATAGCCTATGAAATATCTATATAGCTATTTTATATCAGAGCTTAATCTTAACCTCCTGTTTACATACCAGGACGTTCTGACAGACCTTCTCTTCTCACCGCCGGCACCGAGTAGACGTGAAGGAAAGTTCTTAAGTTCGACCCTGTTGGGTTTCTCAGTACCAAGATCACTTGGTGGTGCTGCTGTGGCTAATGGTGTGCTCGGTGTGGCATGAATGTTGCTAGCTCTGACGTTAGCTGACAGTGGCACTGTGTCGTTGCTAGATGCCTCAGCTGTGGTGTCGTTTGCTAACGTTAGTACTGCACTCGCCTCAGTGGTGTCATTGTTATTTTTATCTGTGATGCTCCGATTTTCAGTGACGCTGCTGCTCTCGCTCGACTTTTTACCAAAATAATTGAGAAATCGTGTGGCATCCATTATAGCAAATCAATCCAGCCAACATAATTTAAGCCAACTGGCCTATCACTGTAACTGAATGTTTATGCCCTAAAAACGAACCAATCTTGTGTCGGGGGGGAAAAAAACACACACAAAATGCATTTAATCACTTTTCTCAGGGGGGGCACAGCTGATGGTCAGGACGGGCAGGGCCCGGCCAGTGCCCCCCCGTGGACACGGGTCTGCTGCATTTGTTCAGTATTGTAGGTGTCTTTGTTTGCTCTGTAAGAGACAGAGAAGAAATGTGTGGCTGCCGCCTGGTGGAGATTTGTGCTCTACTAAGTAGTATTTGAATACATTTTCATTGTTGTCCAGTGAAATAAATATAGTTACATCTTTTGACCGCAAGAGGGCAGTAGCTTACTACACAGGTTGGAACCAACTCGTGTGTGGGCCCCAATTGCTCGCGTTCAACAGCTGCTTTTGTTTGGAACCAACCAATTGTGTCTTGTTGAGGATTCAAATATTACAGTCGTGTGTGTCCTTGTTGCCAGAGTCAGACATTAGTTGCCACGTTTAGTTGGATGATTCTTTTTGTTGCCATTGTCACATTGAGATTGTCATTTTACATCACTGATCTTTTGGAATTCTTACTGTCCACATTTGCACGCCAAAGGTAAGACAATTGTGGCTTGTACTTGTTCAACTCTCTTAATATTGTGTTTGTGTGGCTGCTTGTGCTTGCCTATGAGGCATGGTCCTATTGATGTTAACTAGCTATAGTTGGCCAGCTAATCATATCTTGTACTTTTTTGCATGACCTCAATATAGAAAACATGCAAATATGAACTTCAGATCACATGTGGTGTTCACATTATTTTCTCAACTCACTACGAGTTGGGTTTTCGTTGTATTCATAAACAGCTTGAAATACTAACAGCAACACTTTCTTTTGCATAAAATTTCCATTATTCATGACTTTGTTGACATTTAGTGCGCCTCCGGTGCCATCTGTTGGCAACATTACTGTTGTTACTCTTACTTGTACAAAGCTCATTTCTCTGAACTAAGTTACATAGACATTGTGTATGCACTGTACAAATTACCCATAAATGACGTTAAAAAACCCCACATAGGTTCGCACCATTCGAATATGTATTCTTGCACGTTATGTCCACAAGAGGGCAAACCAATACAAGAGACATAACAAGTTGAGGTAATAGTACAATACACATGACATGAACACAGTCAAATTTTGCGGAAAAAATTTAAACATGTCATGAACATTCAAAGTGGCTTTTAAGATCTATACACATTAGGCGTACACCATACAAAATAGATTAATGTATATATAGAATGGACATTCACACAACGCTCTGAGTAAGGTGTGCCCGCATGCCATCATGGTATGATTTGCAAATCATAATTTTCACGAAAGTAGCGATAACTATTAAATTACTTCTTGTTGCCCGGTATCTACTCAAGCAAGACCCTCCAAGCCCAGAGAAAGAGAGCAAGAAAGAGTCATTGATGATTACAATAGTGGTGGTTGTATTTTTTCTATTGCTGTGGTCTCCAGCCTTGGTGAACACGATTGTGAGAAGGCTTAAACGGGAACAGTCTTAAGATTAAAAACAAAGCCACAAATCCAGTAGGCATTCTCTCCAGGAGCAACGCATTATCTGTTAGTGAAACAAAGACCATGTCCTTTTGGAAAATGTTATGAGAAAATATTTTTCTTTATCTTGTAGGATCTATAAGGATGTTGGGATGATTTGGAGGATTACACAATGACAAACAGAAGACTGAGCTGGCTGCTTTCTCGCCACATGATTTTGATCTCCCAGAAAATGCAGAATTGGGGTAGGCTATGGGTTTTCAAAAGCCAAATTAAAGCACTTTTCAAGCACTTTCAAGATGGATTATCACATTTCCCATCACTCATATAGCCCCCAAAATTTCAATGCCATTCTATAATTTTCTTCTGATTATATAGAGCTGGCTTGAAGATATCATTTTAAAGTTCCCCCAAAAATGTATTTTGGTAACTCCTCTTAGAGGCATGACTTTGACTATACAGATTGTTATTTGTGCAGAGCCAGAGTCCTTTTTCACATTCTTCCCCTGGAGAGGGAGAGCTTTTCCATACTTCCATGAAATCTGAAATGTGTGATGCCACTAATAAGTTAAATCTATCATGGTCCAATATGTGGTACCTTGACACCTTCAGCTTCAGGATACACAGAAAGCTGACATGTTTTGAAATAATATAAGCTTCCAACTTGGAATTGTTGCTTGTTGCCAATTTGCATAGTCACAGATCCTTGCATTCTCAATGAGGGTAAAGTTGTAGAGATGCTGCTAAGCCATTTTCAGTATAGTTTATTGAAGAATTTGATGGAAAAGAAACAAACATATATATACAAATTGTTATTCATAATAGAACATTTTTAAATGTTTAAAATTCATGTGGAGGGGATCTATAAGCTTATGCCTATTTAATATATTGCTTATTCCAAATATATTGACTCATATTAAAGGCCTATAGAGGCCTGTAGCATGAATATTGATAACAGGGCTAGGCCTAGCAAGAAGGTCCTGGGTTCGAACCCGACAGGGGGGCCTTTCTGTGTAGTTTACATGTTGCTCCCATCTTTGCATCTTGGCATTAGAACTGGAGTTGATTTCTGGGTGCCTGTCACTGCTTAATTCTGGTGGTTAGGATGGCCGATGGGTCAAATGCAGCGGAATAATTTCCCCACGGGGATTAATAAAGTATAACTGATTTGTTATTTTGTTACATTTCTCCATTGTGTCATAATTCAACCTCTGTGGTTCTTTTTTTTTTAATCAAATGTAAATATGAATCATCTTTGGAAAACTGCCTGGCACCATCCTGTAGCAAAGTTTTCTTTCAAAATATATGTAGCCTACTTGCCTCACCACAGGGCAGATTGTTTCACTTCTCTCAAAGAACCACATAGGCCTACTTTTAAGAGTAATTTCCTGTCTTACTGTTGATAAAATTGATGTTATGGTAAATGTGGAAAAACTGCAATTTCCCCCATGCGCCTATAATATTTCAGACTGCCAAATCCATACCAATGACCAGACCTTTCAAAATCAATTTCCAGTAATGAGACCTTTAAATTCAGTAGTAAATAACCTACTATTCCCCTGTAAAAGTAAGTCATGGGCTAACAATGCGCTATCCATGGTGCTGAAACAGCACATGATCCAAACTTGCTTTGATGCCTGCTATGACACAATCCGTTCAATTTGGCTTTCGCTTAGAAGCTTGGTCTGATATCTTTGCCTTTACGCTATTGGTAGTTGCAGTTCGACTACAGGTCCCAAGTGTAAAGAAAGCCATTTGCGCTTCTGTAAAACGAGCGGACATAGAGGTTCAATCTCAGGCACACAATGATCTTGGTCAACATTACGCTTGTTCCTTTAGCATTTGACTTCGACAGTGCGGGGGATTATCTACTTTTCCTTTTTCACATTATGTTCGGCTTAAGTGTTATGTTTCTTGCTGGCTCGGTGGCAATTGGTATACTACTCACCCACACTCTACACATTCAAAATCGGTTTATTTTTATGCTAAATACGAGCATAAGTGACACTCTGTCTGGCGTCGCTGTATTTTATATTTGTATCTTTGATGTACGAGTGGGCTTCCCGTCAAAAAACGGAACATTTTACATTTTAACATCACTTCTAGGCGTAAACGTTCTCACGATTTTATTTGCCCAATTCGACCGGTATTTTGCTGTGTGCCACCCATTCTTTTATAGTCGGTTTATCACTAGGCAATTCGTAATAGGTATTAACATATGCAGTTGGGTATACATCTATTTGCAACTACTGATACAAAACATGCTTCCTTTATCTAAAGCTGTACATATACAACTATATGGTCTGATCAGTTTACAATTCATGATCCTCACTAAAATAACAATGACTATTAAATTAATTATTGTGGCTAAATACCAACTCCAGCGAGAACCACCAAGCTCAGAGAAAGACAGCAAGAAAGAGTCATTGCTGATTATAGTACTAGTGGTTGTGTGTTTCCTGTCACTGTGGTTGCCATCTATGATCAATGTTATTGTGAGAAGAACGACCGGTTACGGGCTGGGGTTTAAAAATGCAGCCGTGAATCCACTAGGCATCATAGCCAGGTGTAACGTGTTGACAACTTCAGGGCTGTATTTGTGGGCAAGTCCTTCACTGAGGACTGCAGTTACCAAAATGCTGTGGGGAAGAGTCTTTCGCAAACGGCATAAGGTATCTTATAGCTCTAAAACAAACCTTGGCATGTGATCTATTGCATCTAACAAAACAAGGTGGAAAATGAAAACTTTCTTTAGTTTGTTATAGGTCTAGGGCTGTATCACCGATACTTAATTTTGATGTAGGCCTTCAATTCATGACACATCATCTAGCTATTGCAAAGATTGCCATTACATCAAGAAATATTAGAACATTAGGCAATGTATAGCATTACAATCTCTATAAATTAGGCTAATATGTAAAATCAAAGGGCAATCATTTTAGAGGTTTCATTTTTTACAGGGCCCTGAATGAAAACCAACAACTAATTATTTTTGTCTGGGATGATTGCATAGGCTATGCATTAGCATTGCAAAAGCCTAAGGAATATTAGCCTATACCTCAAACATTCCTCCAAATAGGTGGATCTAAATGTCTTCTCCTTTTACAAATTTGATTCACATTAAATAACTGAAATAGTACATAGAGCAGTTTGGCCTAATTGTGAAGCAAAATGCCACCCTACAACAGTACTGACAAATTATATTCCAATTATCTTTTTCAGTAAATAGTAAAATGACCTAGTCCAAAAGCTAAAGCAATTATGTCACTCAAATACAAAACCTGGAGCTGGTTTTGTCTGATCATTAGAGGTTCTTATAATTCCTTTTCTGTTCTTAAAAAGATTTACAGCCAATAACATGTTGAGAGAGAAATAGGTTTCATACGGCTCTAAACACTGCCCAATTTATAAATCTTAGTCTGTGGGGTGTCTATACTGCTATAACAATGGTATATGCTGGTAAACATCCCTCCACATGGACTAGCTATAGTTTAAATGAAGCTTAAAGTATGGGTCTGCAGCTTTTGACATGTGGGTCCTTTCAATCTAAGCATAACTAATCATTTGACCTCTGGTCAAAATGGCATGCTGTGGGTCTAAACTGTTGAACTTTAAAGTTGACTCACTGTGCCAGTCTTAAGAAGACAAGGAAGAGGTTTCTCTCTTTGAGAGAATGTCTTATGGAACGATGAAGCACCTTTAAAGGTAAACAGTAGACTTGCAGATTATTATGCCATTTCCATCAGATGTGGTGGGTTTTGAGTATTCACACGGTGTCAAAGTTACATTTTCAGATAGACTGGAAGCAGCACAAAATGGCTACCAAATATCTCTATAAGGGAGTAACATGTTGAATAACTGTCCAATATGTTAACTCCTATATAAAAAATCTTAATTAGGTCCTACAAATGGCACTATTGCCTATGTTATTTTACATTTATCTTCAGAGTCCTCATTGTTTTATTGGTGCCTTGTAATGAAAATGTGACCAAAACTAATAAATATTTTTAGTCAAGACTTAAAATGAATCTAAAATTGGTGACAAAATGTGCACTGCCGTATTCAAGAAGGTTTAGCCTTTAGATGAACACCAAGCATAGGTTTCTTTTATGGTTACACTAATTGCTAAATAATAAACAGCAAATATTAATGTTTATATGAAGGGAAGGAGCACCAAGGGGGCTTAATGATTATTCAACTAATCATTTGTTCATATTTTATGATAGTTACACTGTGTAGTTTTGGGAAGAAGAACTAACCTCTGAAAAGTCCAAATAAAGTATAATATACATTTAATAATGAATATATAAACAGTGACAAGAGAACAACTGGATCCCTGGGGCACTGTTTGAAATTAGAAATGAGAAATAATCTGTTTGTCTGTGGTGTTCCTACCCTCCCACCATATTTGTCAAGGTTATTTTTTGGATTTGTGTCCAGATTAGAAACACATTTCAAACATTTGAAAATAATTATTGAAAAGGTAATTTTTTTTCTTCCCAAAACTACACAGTGCATCTTCACAAAGTCATTGTGTTTGATATTCAAAGTAGTGTGTGTTCCTTCTGGATGTACATTTAGCGCAACAATACTTAGCTGTCTTGTTCAATCAGAGGAAAGAGGGTGGTTAGTAAATAAAGAAAAAATGGTACTTGAAGTAAATTACTCTTTATTTTCCATGGGGACAATCTAACTGCAATTACTGAGTAAATTACATGAACTCACAATAACAATTTGGAAAAAGGAATAACAACCAAATAATGGCTGAAGGTGTAGATGTTTACATATTCAAGTAAACGAAAGCAAAGATTCTGAAAAAAGAAGGGTGTCTTGATTTTTGCATCACAGTAAGAGTGACTTGGAACCCACATGTCAAAAAGTCTTATCATCCTTTAAGCCCGACAAACAGCCAGATTTGCTATCTTTCACAGGCTCTAGTGCAGGCAGGTCTGGGTGCCCAAGTGCATGCCCTTTTGTTCAAAGTGCCTGGTATGCTCTTTTAAGCCTGACTTTGATTAGTTGAATTTCACAGGCTCTAGCGTGCTCATTTTAAGGTAGTGAAGTGAAGATAGTGGTACCATATGAAACTAGACACCCTAAGGAATTCATAGGTACCAAGCATGTCATGTTAGCTTGTTGGAAAGGGGGACAAATAATCCTCCAAATGTATAGGCAAAACTTTGATGAGGGAAAAAATGGCATGGCCATTTCAAAGGGGTCCCTTGACTTCTCATCTCAAGGTATCTGAATGAAAATGGGTTCCAAGGATACCCAAGAGTCTCCCCTTTACAGACATGCCTGATTTATGCTAATCCCATGCAGTTTTTTTCATGTAGTACAAATGTGTAATTTTTTCGCCTATTTTAAAAATGGTGTATTTGCCTATTTCTGCATATTGTGGCTCCTTAAGTCTTAGAATTGCATAAATTGGGTATGACTGAAAAGCTGAGGTTCTTGTGGATCCAATGAACCCAACTGTATTCATGTATGATGATGTTAGTCTGGAGACTAGTAGCCATTTCAATGTAGTGAAGATTTTTTTTATTTTTTTTTTTTTTTTATTTTTTTTACTTGACCTCACTGTATAAAATGACTTATTGTGACCTCTAGAATAGTCACAGCCTCATGAAACTTTACAACCACAAGCTAGAGACATCTCAAATGATCCCTTAGGGTCCCAGCTTTACAATTGTGTATAGCACTTGTATGTGGCACCTACTGCTGACTCTGACCTTGACCTTGGAACCACCTCAAAAAAGTCTTAGGGCTTAAGTGGTTAATTTTATTAATTTATATATAATATCATAATTAATTATGTCATAATTTGAGTGTCCATTCCAATGGTGACAAAATTAAAACCGAGAGAAAGGGGAAAAAACATTAGCAAGATCATATTGCCCATATAGTTAGGTTTTCATTTGTTCAGTTCTATACAGTGCGCAACTTCTCTTGCTGTCAGAAAGTGTCCTGCTTCCTTTCTCCTGCTCAATAAACTAAGTTTTCCGTTGCCTAATATCACACAACCACATGGGCAGACAACAGTGACAACTGTGTCAAGATGATTGGTGAACTAGCTAAATAAGAAAAAAGAAAAAGAAGAAAAAAATAACACACACACGACTAATAACCAAGAGCAGGGGACTGCAGCTGTAGCTACATATAGTAGTATAATGGAGAGTCCAAATCAGTTATTGTAGTTAGTGTGCCCTTTTTTAGATGAGAAGTATGTCTGCCAACAATGTCACTAACTCACTCACTCACTCATATATCCACCAAGCGACAGCCTGGGGAGATCATGCATTTGGTCGTGTTTGTCTGTGTGTATCCACAGCTGACTACTAATGGGCCGATCAGCGTAATGTTTTTTTTGTGCACAGATATGACTGTATGATTCTACTATGAAGTACTTCTTGTGGTTGCGGTGAATCAAAACCTTTGGAAAACCTGTTTTATTTGCATTCATTTTCATCATTGTTGTCCATTGAAATAGATATGTCACGTTTCCTATATTGGCCGCCATTGAGCTTTCATGCTATTGTGAAAAGTTTGGTTTGATCCGTTTTCAGGCATGCTCTTCTGTCTTCCTCTTGTCTTCCCTTATGGTATTTCCCCATTCAGCTGCAGTATATTTCCCTATTTCCCCATTACTTTGTGATGCAATTCAGTCTGATTATCAGGCAAATTTGACCCTACCCCATCCACAAACTAATTTCCACAAATGTCTGCTCCATACTTAGATAAGTGCCAATCGATCAAATGACCATAATAATCAGGAAAGCTTTTAGAATAAGTATCTATGGTATAGTATGGCCTAACGTTACATTTATAAACTCTACTTGTTGGAGCAACGCACTAATGATTAGCCTACCATAAAGAAACAAGACCCAGAGTCTAACTATTGATTACAATGTTTATTACATACTGAATTCGGTCGTTAAAGAACCCAGGGCGCCTATCGCAAAGAGTAGGGGGTTCCCCGACGTTCCTGGCCAAATTCCCAATTAGGTCTCTGACATCAAGGCCACCTAATCATCCCTCCCCCTTAATTGGCTGATATCAATCCTTGTCTCCTGAGCCTTTCAGTCACTGTGTAGTGTGATGTGTGCCTGGTGCCAGTAAAATGGCAGCCGTTGAGCCTGCCGGGTGCTTCACAGTGGTGGTGAAGGAGGCAGCGCTTTGAGTTTCTAGAAAAGCACTATATAAAATGCAATGATCAATTCAATTCAATATAGGCTACAAAAAAACAAAAAAAGCATTAATTGGGACATGCCATAATCTGGGGCCTCTTGGAAGCCCAGGAAAAAGGTTATACATATGGGTGTGTATTATTTTGTTCTTATAGAAACAAAGGTCTAATATTAATCTGTTTTTGTCACACAAGATATAGGCAACTGCAGCAGCATATCCACTGATTCCTGCTGACTTTTCACTGCAGTGCAAAAATGACCGTAGATGAAAGGCAAAAGCGTTCCTGTGGAAATTGATCATGATTAATTCTATATAACTGCATACATTTTAACCTGGGTCAGTGGTGTAAAGAGGGTATTAAATGAAATTATTGCCAAAGCAATCATAATGTGGTGGCAAATATTCTCCACTCCAGCAACAGACATGACTGAGGTGTGTTACATTTTCACGGTTTTCCTTCCCTCAACCACTCACCCTTGCTCACAGGAACAGAGGGCCTTATCATATACTACAGTATAGAGGGCTCACTTAAAGGAAGTCAGGAAAAGAAGAGGGCAGGAATATACGAAAGAAGCGGACAGAACACACCCTAGTTCGTCTGCTCGCAAGTAGTGGCAGGCGCCAGCAGACAGACATTGCCTGTTAATTATTTCGGTTCTCGACAGACATTTATGAATGGCTTTTATAATTTGCATAGGCTAATTGGGACAAGCAATGCACATTAGATGAAAGATAGTAGGCTATTATCAAATCTTATAGGCCTACTTTATTATCATCATTATGATGGGATCAGACATAGGTGAAAATACATCAACATTCTCTTGATGTGCCCTGCACAGAAAAGTTGTTTTGATAATTAATTTTCATGAAGTTAATGTTAAACTAATGATGTAATTTGCACAAGTAGGCTAGTAGATGCAATTGTCGATTTGAAAAGCAAAATGTTGGTCTAATACTGACAGGATGAGCGGAGCGCATCACTAAGGGACAGCTACGAGTGCCTCAGACCACCCTTTTAAAGGTAGACCTTAAGGTAGAGCTGGTGTCGCACAGAGCACTGAGGAGGCTCTGGGAAATGCAGACTTCGTGGGGCCAGTTCTCAACCCCCACTGTGATGATGAGATGTGTTAAGATTTCCATTAATTTGGACTTAGGACCATGTAGACTCAATAAAATGGAAAAAGCACGTGATATAGTGGCTGAGTCTATACGGTTCTCTTATGCCAGACCGACAACGAGTGTGTACTCAATCAATAAATGATATACTTATGTCACGTAAACTGTATATGGTTGAGACTACACGGTCCCCAGATCAAATGATCGGACACAGTGCCTCTTTGCAGTCTCAACGGATCTCCACCATACAGGCTTAATAGCCGTA
>OMKL01034549.1:1904-13163 GCA_900302295.1 Parasudis fraserbrunneri
TATTATTGCTGCCTGAAAAAAAACAGCATGGTTTTGGCCCGAAAATGCGTGGGACTAGCATAAGTTTCCGCCTTTGAATATTCCAGAAAATGTTGGAACCCTAATCCAGACACTGTAATGCTAAATTGAGAAAGAAAATGAATAAATGGGCGAAGCAATACTAATTAGTCATGCATGGAGCTGTGACAGCTTAGCTGACACTCTTATCATCCCACCTACACTGGTTTGGCAGTCTGTTTAAAGGCCTCCCCATTCACAAACACTCTGAACACTGATGTTGTGCCAACTGTTTTGCTCCTGCTGTAAGTGCAAATATGGTTTTCACCGACCACCACCCCAGCCTCCACCTGCTTTGGTTTAACTCTGTACTGTATGAAACTACCCTAGTGTTGTACTTTGTAAGTTACATCCCCCATGGGGGATTCGTTTGCAGTGCTCCCTACCTTTCAGTTTCAGTATGCCTTTATGCTTTATAGTCTGTGTAAACTGTTATGGTTTACCTCTCTTGCAGCAGGGAGCACCTCTAAGAGTACAACCATACCGCCAAGACTAACTGTACTGCCACTGTCATTTATTCTGCCATTTCAATAAATGGTTAAACTAATAGCGAGAGAGATTCCTGACAGGAATGGTGGAATTGGATTAAACTGGAAGTGCATAGTCGGTGGTTTTGAGTAAGTTGGGATCAACAGTTTAGATGAGCCTGTGAGGACACAATGCCTTATTGTCATCATAAGTATTCTGCATTCGATGTCTGCCCAGGGTGAGATTCCCTGAGACAGATTAAGCCTACAGGAAATAAAGACAGTCTGACAATAATAGCTGCGGTCCTATGGTGTTCAATGAGTAGGTAGAGCATGACACACAAACAAATTTGATTTCCACCGGAGCCACACATACCAAAACTCTATACTATGTTATAGACGCGTGGTATAGTAAGATGTGTTTCATAAAAGCATCCAAAAATGGTAGATATTATTTAGAATTTAAAGACCCAATATGTAATTTATTTGACCATATAAGTTTCATTGGCAATCAATTTGAGAATGAAATCCCATGGTTTGGCTTTCAGCAGTAGGGTAATGTTTGTTTACATTATTTGTACACATTGTACTGTACCTTTCAACTATATCCAAAAAACATTGTTGCTTAATATTGCTCACTCCAAGAGATTAGGCCCAAACACAGGACTATCTAGAATGTAGGCCTGCATCACAACCTGTTATAATCTGATGTCCATTGTTCATCAACCCTGTCTCCAGAATAACTGAATGGAACAGCTTCAGGCTGAACCATAGTCCGCCGTACACCACACTTCAACACACTCCAACACTAAAAAGTGGCGTCAAAGAAGGTCCCAAGAGGTGTTCAGTGATGTGATTTTTATTTAATTAGCTAGTTAACAAAATGAAAGCATATTGAGAGATTGGGCATTCTGATGTTGCATTCCCAACTCTTAAAACAGTAAACAGACATTCTGCCAATTTATAATACAACACAAAGTAATTATGCCCAAAGGATAAGGATAAGTGCTCCATGAAGAACCCCCGAGTCCAATGCCAAAGGAGAGTCTGAAATGCCTATAAACAGTTATAATATAGAACTACAAACTAAGTGTGTAGAACATGGCCCATAATGGCCCCCAAACAGTATTTCCAACTTCAACAGATCCAGGACCCTTTGATGTGAGCTCCAGGTATATATAATGCCAATGCTACATGGCAATTCACTACAACACGGCCTGTAATGGCCATCACAAACTTCACAAACACAAACAGCATTGCCAACATCAACAGATCAAGGCCCCCTGGATGTGATGTGGTATTGATGATGCTGAGCCGACAAAACAATACACCACCACATGGCCCGCAATGACCTCCGTAAACATCACAATTTCAGCAGACCCAGGCCTCTTTGATGCTAGCTCCAGGTGCTGACAATGCTGATGCTACTGATAACAATACACCACCACATGGCCCACAACTATGTCTGGTGTTCTGGTTGGGGGGATCTCCCATTGAATTGCCCATCTAAGTTTTCTTCCCTTTTTCCCTATTATGTAATTATCTTTTTTGGGAGTTTAGCCAAGGGGTGTTGTACCTGTGTGGGCCTGTGCAGCCCATTTCAACATGTATTGTGATTTTGGGCTATACAAATACATTTGACTTGACTTGACTCTCTATACCCACTCTCACTGCCTATGCTACACAAACTGAGCAAACAAGTAACAGAGCCGTACTGTTTGCTTTGGACAGTATAATTCATCATTGTGATGAACACAGGCATTGTACTTTTTCCTTGGACTACTTTACGAAGTGACAGCAATTGCTTCGGAAGTAGCAGAGTCGCAGCAATTGCTGTCACGTCATACAGTAAAAGTACAAAAAGCACAGTGTTTGCGCAGCGGTGAATTATACCTACCAAAGCAAACCATACTTCTCTGTGAAGTTCTCTCTCTCTGGAGTTCTACGACTTCTGGATATGAGCTATAATCTGGTGTTGGCGAGATGGACCATACTTGTAAGTAGAAGAAATGCATTATAGGTTTTGGTCTTTTCGTAGCAATCATAGGCTATGTTGACAATACGAAAAAAATACAATTACACCTGCTTTATCCTTTAACAACAGCTCCCTGTCCTTTCCTTAAGACACACCAGGCCCAATTAAGTGATGATTCCACCTTAGCAACTACTCCCTGTCCTTTCCTTAAGACAGACCAGGGCTGCGTTTCCCAGAGCCTCCTTAGCGCTATGTGCATCGTAAGCTCTACCTTCCTTTAGTTGCTGAGCTGTTTCCCAGAGCCTCCTTAGCTAAGGTACACCTTCTGAAAGGTATACTTTTAGAAGGGTGGTCTGAGGCACTCGTAGCTGTCCCATAGCGATGCGCTCCACTCATCCTGTCACAGTTTTGGCCTGATTAAGACAAACATTTTGCTTTTTAAATCGACAGTTGCACTACAGTGCGCATCTACTAGCCTACTTGGGCAAATTACATCATTAGTTTAATATTAATTTTATGAAAATTAATTATCAAAACAACTTTTCTGTGCAGAGCACATCATGAGAATGTTGACGTATTTTAACCTATATGTCTAATCCCATTATAATGATGATAATAAAGTAGGCCTATAAAATGTGATAATATTAGCATTAGGCATTTAGGCTAGCCTACTTTAGAGTAACGTGCATTGCTTGTCCCAATCAGGCTATGGAAATGATAAAAGCCATTCATAAATGTCTGTCCAGAACTGAAATAATCAACAGGCTGTGTTATATTATTCCCTTTGCTGGTACCTGCCACTGTTTGCGAGCAGACGAACTAGGGTGTGTTTGTTCACTTCTTTCGTATATCCCCGTCCCCTTCTTTTCCTGACTTCCTTTAAGTGAGCTCTCTATAGTATTGATAAGGCCTTCTGTTCCTCTGAGCAAGGGCGAGTGGTTGAGATAGAAAACTGCAAAACATGTAACACACCATCCGTCATGTCTGTTGCTAGAGCAGAGAATATGAACCAGGTTAAAATGCCGTTGCATACCCAGTATAGAATTAATCATGATCAATTTCCACAGATGCGCTTTTGCCTTTCATCTACGATCATTTTTGCACTGCAGAGAAAAGTCAGCGGGAATCAGTGGATATCCTGCTACAGTTGCCTATATCTTGTGTAACAAAAACAGATTAACATTAGACCATTGTTTCAATGAGAACAAAATAATTTTTCCATATGTATATCCTTTTTCCTGGGCTTCCAAGAAGTCCCAGACTATGGCTTATATGTCCCGATTGATGCTCTTTACTTTATCTTTTGTAGCTTACGCTATATGTATTTATTGGAACTATCACAAGGTCTCATCTTGACTCTGAAAGAGATTAGCAGATGCTCTTTGGTAGGCATAGCTTCCTCTTCTGCAATATTAGATTGATGTAAAATGATTATGACAACACTTGTAACATTAAAACTTCATTCATAAACCTATACAAGTGAGACAATCACGAGACATCGATTGATACACTTTTCAGCTCCACAAAGAAGGACAGCTCCAAGTTACGATGTACCTGTGCAGCTGTCCCTCAGGCAACTGCTAAGGTATGGTCTGGGAAACACTCGCAGAGAAGCCAGCTCCCTTTGAAAGGTATACCTTAGAAACCTTCATAGAAGGTTAAGCTACATCGAAACTGGGGAAAGCAGCCCAGGCCTGTGATGACACCACCTTAACAACTGCACACCAGGCATGTCTATGGAGCAACAGCTGAACTGAAACAGAGCCAAGAGTGCATGTGTTTGATTTATGGCATGGATAGGCCAATCATCACTTAATTCCAGACTCACATTTCATCATTTTCTTCTAAATTTCCTTTTCAAAGTAGTGTCAGTTTGACAAGCTTTTTTTTTTCATTAGTTAAAGATGCACTAAGTAAGATTTTTTATCATTTGAAATGAGGATGTGTAGATTCCACCACTTACAATTGCAAGGAATAAGCACGCAATTTAGTGGTTGAGTCTTCACAGTCCATATTCCATCAGGCCGGCAATGAGGACCTTGTAGACTCAACCACTAAATAATACTTATTCCAGGTACTTGTACGTGGTTGAGTCTTCATGGTCCCCATTTCAAATGACTGAAAATCTTACAGAGTCCTAACCTTGCACAGCAGCTGGCTTCGCGAGATCACGAGGGAATCCATCTTGTCAGGCTTAAAGCTATGCGCTTAAGCCCGAACCATAGTGGTTCGCACCAATCAGCATCCTTCGAGGAACTACTGGCAGCTACGGGCATGGGGGGGGGATCGGAGGATCGTTGTGCGGTGAAAACTACAATAGCGGTTCTTGAGGAGGTTGGCATAGATGCTGCGATAACATCAGTGATATCATAACTGGAGGGTATTTCTTCATTGAAAGAAGAGCAAAGACCGACATTGATTGGTTGAAGTTAGTCAGTGATAAACAGTGATAGACAGATGGTTTAGATCAAATCATCTGCCAAGTATTTTTAATTGCAGAGCATCTGTTGTTACTTCAATAGTGCCATCTCAGTGGAGTTGTAGACATCTAACTGGTGCTAGGTCAATGTAGTCAATTTAAGCAATAAATTCCTCATCTCCATTTGCCTGCTCACAGAGCCGTGCCGGCAGTGCCTACATGTACCAGGATGCATTGCGCGAGAGCTTGAGGACATCAACAGACACAACTGGTGCTATCCTATGCGCCAACAGCTGGTGGCACTGTCCGAATGTTTGGTCTGGTTTAACCAAATGTTCGATTTTGCTCAGTTTGATATCAAACATTCAATTCCATTCAGTTTGATACCAAACGTTCAATTCCATTCATTTTGAAGTCATTTTGACATAATTTCATTACAGTGACAATTTTACCAAGTTTACACAAAGACCACAGCCCTTACAAAACATAATGGCTTACAGTATGTGGGCCTAACGTTACTGTATTTTAGGCGGTGGATTTATGCTGTGCTTCTTCCAATGCGAATGGATAGTAGTCAGAGTCAGAGACAGGACTATGTGGCCATCATCTTTTGAGGAGAGAGCAGTAGCCTATTATGCCTAGAACTTTTTATTCATCTATTCAACACTACTGCAGAAAGGACATTACTACTTCACATTTCTCCTTCAGAACAGCACAACAGCTTAACAAGTTCCTTTGCAAGAATACTGTATGAAGTTAAAAGGAATACACCACACAGTGTTCCCTACAGCTGCCCAGCTTTGCGCAGCAGCCGCCCGCATCCAAAAGCGCACATCTGGTCGCATCCTAGGGATGCGTGACTCAAGACACTCAGAGCTTGGAAAGGATCAGTAGGACATTACTGCAATTGTCTGCTCTTTTCTTCCCAGTAGGCTATAGCAAAATGAATATAAATGCCTGTAATGCAGCATTGTGGAGGATAGGATATTGGACAACTTTCTAGAGAGTTAGGGCAGCGCACAGAATAAATAACGGCTGGAGTTTGAATGACAGGGGATAAATGTTCATGTAGGCTAGGGCATATTGAGACGTCACATAATGTGTAGGTAGGCCTGTATGCTTTCACCTATATAGCCTATAATGGGTCTAGGCTACTGCGTATGATAGCACTAGCCGATTAATCAAATTATTCTCATAATCAAAAGGAAGAACAAAATGTATTTGTTTGCATTTAATTGTGTAGGCTACAGCATCATCGGAATAATTAGGCTACCTTACATTTTTTAAACATGAACTTGGTGCAGCCCTCTTTAAGTGAGCAGACTGACTCGCTGTCAAAATGTTCCCACTGGATGAATTCCTCGTCTGTCCCACACCAGTATGGCTAATTCATGCAAAAGAAAGTCTTGTTGGATGGCGCTGACAATGTCAGCTAGGCTATTTAAAAAGGCAGCAAGCTTAAACAATTATGAAAGGGACAGTGGAAAATGCACAATGAAAGGACAACTTCCCAGATGGCTATGTGTAACAGACCATCTCACGGGTCAGGTTAACAAAGTTCACCTTTAATATGTAATTAAACTTTTTTCATTGTGAAGTAGGTAGTAGTTTGATAAACATATTCACAGTAGTTTCCAGAACATTGCTTTTGTGCTCTGTGTGAATGGGAGTGATATTAAATGTCCTTGACAGACATATGACAAATATATGTGGAAAAGGAATATCCCTGGCTTCCTTACAGTACCATATACTCACATCCTACACATATGATGACAAAAGGGAGGGGGGCATGCCCACTTGTCTCCCATGAAGAGGAAAGTTACATTTGATTTCACCCGACTGTATGTTCATCAGCAGAATATGAAGGGCCAAAAAAGCAAAAATGGTCTACTGTACAAGAGACCTTGTGGGATAAACTTAAGATTTGGCTAAATCCTTCTCTTATTCAGTTACCAGAACTGACTTATTCAGTTGTTTTTATTCATGTATTTATACTTAAGTTGTTTTATTTAGGCTATACTATATTCTTTATTGTAATTTCTCAAAGGTGGCAACCCTACATCAACGTGTTTACAAGTTCATAATTATCATCATCACTATGATTAGTATAAGTAGGCTACTACAATGAAAGGAGGCTGATTTGGACAGCTCAGACAAACAAGTCCACACGGTCAGTCTCCAATTAATTGTCAATGGAGCGGCTCAGGGTTTTGTCTCTTGATGACATCATAAGAGCCCTTGGTCTATTGGTTTCTTTGGGACATAGTTGTTCATGTTCACAAATATTTACTGAACTACAGTATCTGACATTACAAGAAAAACGTATTTACTTTACTGTGGATTTTTACTTTAATGCCTGGGCTAAAAAAAAAACATTATAGCTGGAGAGGTTATTGTGTCCCCATCCACATTTTTAAAATCTAACGTTACCCATGGTGGGATTTCAAAGTGGGTATATGAAGTTTTGCAAGAATTTTATTTATTTTTTATTCTTATTATCTTCATTCATCCTCTTCATTATGACATACCTCATTTATGTTGTTGTTTTTTATATTTTTGAACAACTAAACAAACTACAGTTCATCATCTACCTATCATGCCACATGTGAACATAGGGTGAGATTATAAATGTTACCAAGATTGTCTCTCTTCATATGGATAAGCAATGTCTTCTCCAGCCAAGATTTTAAACATAATATTGAATGTAATATTATTCTACAGGAAGCTAGCCCTAGGAAATATACTGTCTCTAACACATACTACCAAGGTTCTTTCCTCATCATTATCATCAGCTGATTATTTCTCCTCAGCCCAACAAAGTGTGCTCTGCAACAAGTGTGTTCACTGAGACACCAGTAAGGGCCATTGTGGGAGTAGAGGAGGCCCTAACTGTATAATTGCTAAAATAACATTATTCTGGAGGGAATCCTTGGATGGTTGGTGAAACACTGCTTTTCACTATACATTACCTTGGAATTATAAGGTTGTATCTGACATTTTGGTAAAAAAAAAAATGTTATTCATAATATAGCTCTATCAACTGGTCTTTACATGTGGGTGGAGTTCGATTTTTGAAAATGTGTATTTAAGTACGGAAAATGCTATGTTTATATTAGTTTTGTTCTATGTGATGTGAAAACTTTAAAGCAATATCTCAAAACTACTCTGAATGTAGATAGAGCCTTATAATTCCAAGCCCACGACAGCCAAACATTATCATAACACTAAACAGGAACTTTGGAGTCTAGGTTGCCTATGTCCATAAGTCACAAGCCTCACTTGTAAGCTAGCATGTGTTATTACTGGAGTTTACTTGCAGTAGCAGCCTTGTTTGTGTGCCTATAAAACAAATGTTTAAAACACACAAGGCAGTCCCTCAGGTATGTATATTGAAAGCAGTGGTATAACGGCAACATACTACGGAAAGTGACATTAGTTGCCAGCTGCATTAATTGCGTACCTTTCCACTTCTGTCAAAAGCGTAGGCTGCGTGTCGACGTAATATATTATAGGCCCAAATGCATATCTCCTAAAAAAAGTGAGATAGGTAATTTGACTGTCCATTCTTTACCAAGCAACACACATTTTTAAAGATGGCTGTTACCACTTACCGTCTGCAGAGTAGGCTAAGAATCAAATGCTTGTTTTTCAAAGCATAAAAAAAATTATTATAGTCTGTCGTCTCTTCCTCCACTAGTGTGTGTCATGTCTCCTCCAGAAGAGCGAGTAGCCGAACAGTAACTCCAACCTTGAATTAGGGTCGACCTGGTAGCGTACAATCGTCTGGCTAATCCTAGGAGAAAATAAAGTGTGAAAATCTCAAATTGATTCTCGTGACAGACCCTCTTAGTCTATAGCACAACTTTCACAACTGACTGGGTCACTTACTTCCCTATTACGCACGATAGAGTTGCCAATTTCCTGCGCTCACGTTCAAGTTCACACATTTCAGTGACTTTGCAATGATACTGTTCAGTATTACGCAATGTGATATTGTATATACGGGCTGTTTGTAGCACATATAGTGTCGAATGGGTTGAATGTTTAGGTCATCATATGGGCACAACAACATATCTTAAACATATACTGTTCACTAGTTTACTAAATATGATGTGTTGTATCCCTTCCCTTGGTGTAAGAGATTAGGCGTATCCCTCTTATATCCCCCGTCCTGGTAAAAGATTAGGCGCAGATCACAAAATACCATAAATCCTTTAGGCCACGCTGTGGCCTATGCTGAATATCTCATTTATTGAGGAAATAGAACACTAATAATAGCCTATATGTGAGCCATGTCAATTTAACAAGTGGGCTTACTTAAAGATAGATTATGATGAACAGTTACCTACCACCTTAAAATCGAAAGTGAATGCACACAGGATAGGCTGAAAGGGTTCGTAAAACTCAACTAAGCGAGCTGTAGGCGGAGTTTATACGTGGGTCATTGCACTGTAAAGTGCTGTAACTTCCAGTAATAATTTCGTGAGGCGTATTTCTGCAAATGGTCAGTCAGCGCGCCCACTCATGGATCTTACCAGCAGTACCAGTCACAGTCTGTGATCGACTGCTACCAGGGTGCGTGAGCTGTCTCCACTGAACACTGTTCTGCCCATCCCCAATGTCTACTAGAGCCAATCACTATGTCGTGCTGTGCTGCCCTCGCGTGGTATGATCCAGTCTTTTTAGCTAAAGTTTCAGGAGAGAGCAGAGTACATAAAGTATTCATAAAACAAACCATTTAAAATGTAAAATTACAATTATAATAATTAACAATAATGAAAAGTAATATAATACAATAATAAGTCAATCATGTTAGCTGTTCACAAGATATTTGAACTGACCCACTACAACCAGAGCATCAAGCTTCAATGTACACTGCAATTCATGCCAAATATACAGTGGGAAGAAAATAAAGGAGTCTTTCCCAGATCAGTGCTATTTCTAGGAACATGCAGCACCAGCCATTCCTGTCACTAGTGAACGGGTGTTATGAGTTCCAACTCTCCAGCCAATAAGTGACGTCAGATATGAAGATCATTTTTGGAGAAGCCTTTTATAAATAAACAAAAAACAAAATGTTGGTCTCTTCCTGTGGAAAGAGAAGACCAGCCCACTTTTTGATACAGAATACAGTGAAGAGTACCATAGACATCTCTAAATCTAATCATACACAGCATTTAGGGGCTTAAAGGGAAATTCCACTGCAAAGCAACATTGAACTAATTTACCAGATTGAGGCATAACTGATTAATTCTCTCTATGTGGTTGGCCAAAGAGATCTCTGCTCAGAAACATCAGCAGTGGAAGCTGCTAATTTGGTAGAGCTTTATGTCATAATGACATGTAGCTCTACCCTCACTCTACTACAATGGGTGGGTCATTTGAATTTCCGTATACCTTGATTGTCTCTCGATCACCTTCCCTCTCTCTCTCACCAGGTAACAGAGTAACCAGAAGTGAAAGCTCAGCCCTCCCCTCCTTGTGTGTGTTGGGTAGGATTGCAACCTTTGACTGGCACTGTCTGATGCCCGCCCTTTTTCACCTCAGTGTAGTCCTTTGTAAAGCAGGAAGCTGGAGCATGCTCAGTAGTTTAGGGCTCTATTTCTGGCCTGACGATCTGTACAGAGCTTGCTATGGGCTCATTTACTCTGTAGTAAAAGCAACTTTTCTATAAATACAAGAGAGACCCAGAGTGGAATTCCCCTTTAAGTGGAGGTTGTGGAGATTGCTGCATGTCTTGCTGCATGTTTTGTCTACAGAGCATACGGAAACAAGACTTGTTTCTATACAAAAAACTACGGTTTGTTCTAAATTTTTTGATCAGTGCATTAAAGGTAGGATCTGTAATGCTGTCAAACAACAAACTCTAGGCAAAAGAGCCCCGCATGCATTTTGTTTACATGTTTTGTTTTGGTCTGATTTGTGGGTTGGAGTTGAGTGGGGATGCGGGAGGGGTTGCTATTGACCATTCCTCAGACTCTAACCCTAATTCACAGTATAATAAGTTACTGAACTCCAACCACACATCAGACCAAAACAAAGAATGTAAACAAAGTGCAATTCCAAGCGGGGCTCTTTTGCCTAGATGTCGCTGTTTGATGGCATTACAGTTTACAGTTTAGTCATTTAGCAGACGCTTTTATCCAAGGTGACTTACCAGTGTGTGCACACCAGAAACTGGCGATAGGATCAACTCAAGAGTAAACAATCGGTGGTATTACCCGCATCATAGTGCCATAATCCAGTGCATGACTCAAGTGCATAGCTAAGTACAAACCTGTGAGGGGAAGAAAGGGTTAAGAAAGAAAGAAAGAAAGGGTTAATATATACACATACATTTA
>OMKL01034552.1:10867-27223 GCA_900302295.1 Parasudis fraserbrunneri
CTCTCTTTTCTACAAACATGATCTCTATTAAAACGTAACAAAACTCGAAAGATAAGGACTTTGCTGTTATTGTTCTTCATTTGCATGCATTTTCTTGTATCGACGCATGTTTTGTACTGAGGAAAATGGGTAATTTATAGGTGCATCTATGCGTCAGCTGGTTATCGACTCTGATGGGGGGTACTATTTTACCCCTTACCCTGCCTGCAAACAACATAAGTCGTCTCAACTTATATTTTCAAGTAGCCTTTAGCATTTTTTTATCAACTAATTGGACAGTGCATATTAAATAGCATATCACAGGTTAGTTGAAATTGAAAATGTAAGTTGAGACAACTTAGAATTATGTACAGTGTGGGGTTCTCCTGACAGGCAAGTGTAGAATAATGGGCTATTATAAATTACCTATCTGCTATCTCAAAGCAGTGAAGCGGGGCATTAGACCGGTGTCCATGGAGGAGAGCCCTGGGGCTGAAGGCTACCCCCTCTACTCTTTCAGCTCCCTCAGAGAAACACATAGCTGCAGCCGATCATCGCAATTACTTCCACATGTTCTCTCAGCCGAAGCGCGAGAAAGAACAGTGGCCCTTGTTCTCCAAACAAAGGAACTCAAATTTAGCAAGCTTACCTTAAACTGGTTTGAGGTCCTCACATTTTGAGGTTTCTCCTCAACCTTCACTTAAAACATTCATTCAGAAATTCTATATGGGTGAGACCACAGTAGACCGAAGAATTATGCGGGTTGCTACCAAATAATGATATATAATATACAAGCCTACAACCATATCCGGTTAATTGATATGCCTCCACCGACTAATGTCCTAACCTTAAAAAGCCAACTTTAAAATAAATAGAAGCAGCACTTTGCATCAAATTCAGTTTTGCATATTGTGTATGTTTCAGAATAGTTTGTATTAAACAAAACATGTTCATGTGAAAGCTGATGCAAATGACTGCCTCACTGAGCTATTACTTCTCTGTCTCTGTGCTGTAGTTACTGCAACATGCTCTATTGGCCAAGGCCACGTTGTGTTCTTCCTAGTAATCATAGTGGATGCTGAAGCACGGATTCTGATACTATATGATTCAGTTTGGATGTGTGCACACTATGCCTCAGACAGCGGAATGTCACCTATGGGTATGAATGCCCATGCATTAGATAGACAAGTAGACTACGTAAGCCCCCCCAACCCCCACTCCAAGCGTCCACAAGGGGGCATTGAAAATAAAAGGTAAATCAGGTGGTAAGGTAAAATAAGCATATGACCAACATTTTTTACAGATAAAATCTAAGATACATACACCTATTGATATTGAATTGATGAGAGTAGGTTAGTTATCCTTGTTGTAGGCTATATCATTAACACAAAACAAAGTCGACGACCTACACATTCAGAGGCAGGGATTTAAATCGTGGCAAATGATAGTGATGTTGTATAGGCTAAAATATTTGTCTATTATGAGAATTTGAGGTGAGTTGTGTTTCACATTACTGTAAATCAAGTAAAATACTGGGATTATTTATTTATTTATTTATTTATTTATTTATTTATTTATTTATTTATTACATTTAAAATGCAAAGACAACATTGTGAGTTTGTCCTGGCCCTGTCGCCTCCACTTGGCCATGCATGGTAAATTGAAAAGTAGCTATTTTGACTTCAGTGAAACAGTGAGTTTATGTTGATTAGGCCTATGCCACTCTCAAACTTCTAATTTAGTGGGTCAGAGAAGTTCCTACACCAAATTCACTTGATTGACCAGAAGAGTCGGCAGACAATCAACACAGTCAGTTTAATAGCCTACATTTGAAGATGACTGTCAAAGCTAAGGCATGAGGTATAGTCTTCTTGAGGCGGTCCCCTCAGGAGCTGTCCAGCGTGCTGAAATATACTTTCCTCACTGTCTCCTCCACGTGACACCTAGCACGTCTTGGCAATGTTCGACTCTACAACTTTTAAAAGTATCCTGCTCGAATAATATTTGGCCTAAACAGACAATTCAACTAAGGCCTTTTCAGGAGACCATACACACTTTTCACAATAACCCATTTGATCTTATATGTAGGCCTATTGCCAGCCCCTTCAGTTATAGACTGAGCAGGGACCTACATGTTCCAAAATTGTTTAAAATGGGTCAGTTGCAAACTTCTAAAATCTAAAATCATCTGAATCTTCTAAATTAGTAATTCTGATCTTAGGTTATACGTTTGTTCTCTGTTCTCACACAATGAGCTGTTCGCAAACAGGCCTGCAATCAATCACAATAACTGCTTAGACCTACATCAATTACAAGGCAGTAAAATTTATCAAAGGCATATACAATTATGTGCTCTGTTTCAGAGAACTGCAAAAAAATGCTGTTGCCTAAATGCAGTTGATGAGGTATTTAAGAGACACGTTTTAGCCGAACCCAATCTGAAGTGGTTGACACACCAATAAAGGTCTAGCACGACAATAGCTCATGAAACATTGTGCGGTGACCGGTCTCCCACTAGATTACGTTTTAAACACGGCGCATTGACAGGACGCGTGTCCAGAATTCACAGTTTCATCACGTTTGAAACGAAAAGCTCAGCGGACAGTCGCGGTGCCCGAAATGATTTATGGGCACTCTAGGAATTAGAGGAGAGGCGTGTCACATTTATGGAGGGCCAAAATTGTACTTGCAGATTCATGACCAAAGCAGAGGTCTCTCTGGGCAAAGACAAAACTTTTCCCCCCTTTTTTCCACATTGGCACTTGAGCTCCTTCTAGCCTATATCTCCCCATGAGACAGCAGCTGCAACCGGCTGAAAAGCGCTCTTATTAATTGTCTTTTGTCATGCGTAATTGCCACAATTTCAATGGTGGCTCAGGCCTAACGCCTTTGGAGTGTTCTCGTTACCGCGTATAAGGTATGGTTCCTTTCGTGTAGTCTATCTATGATTTACATCCCACGATGTCTTACTGTGGTGACTGGCTTGGCTAGTCTGAGGCGTTACATAAAGGTAACGAGATAACATGTTAAAAGCATTACTGTTTTAGTTGTCTGTATTCATTCAAATATGTGATAATGTTGGGGAGTGTTTCCCGAGCTGAACTAATGGTAACTAGCTAGGCTACTATAACTAATAATATATGGGGTTAGTCTGAAATGAGCTTCAGTCTTTTATATGGGCTGACAGTTCGAGGTCAGGGCTCGTGAGCCTGAAAAGGGGGGAGACTTTTTGAAAACTGCAGTTAACTCCATTGTTAATCAGTTTTAATGGGACGATGGTCTTTCACTTTCACACCTGCAAGGGGTGAACTCTAATTCGATTAATAGGAACTTCAATATATATTCATTAGGTGGCTTTCCCTCAATAATATATGATCACCAGCGGGACGTGAAAGGGGACCATTTATTCTTGCTCTGAATAGGTCTGCGTGGGACCAAAACTTCACCTGCTTCCCCTCTCAATTAGGAATGTATCCCAAACTCCGACAGAAACGAGTTAAATTAACCGTTAGCTAATTTCCAATGGTCCCTCCTACGTAATCCCTCGGATTCCCTCCATTTTAGCTTGCCCCCTTAATTTACCATAAGTTGAAAGGTTCAAATAGTGCTTAATGAAACAGTGACTAAATCGTTCTCTCGCGCTTGGAGGAACCCTGTAGCTGTCTCTTCAAAGCCCTCTGAGCCTGCAGCCGTCGGGGGTCCACAGCTAAATGCGAGTCCCAAGGCAGGACAATCTAACCTGTCAAAGCCTTTGCCCAGTTCTATATATCCTTGTGCTGTGGTTTTGAAGGAATAGCAGCATAATCAACCAACGTGGGACTGAAACTGCAATTAAACTCGCTTTGGACAACTAAAATCTCTTCAAAAGCACACATAAATGGACCATTGGCTATTCCCCAGGAGTGTAATCGGGTACCCTTTTGTGGTCAGAACTGAGGAGAAACTAGACCTCACTTTGTAGCCCCATCCATTTTAAATGAAATGGACTATAACATGGCCTTAACATTTAGCCTATGATATATACAAAATACTTTTTGAATTTGAAAGCTGGCCTAATAAAGATATCAACAGCAAAGGGAATAATTATAATAACTGACATTGGCCATCCAAATAAAAAGAGACTTGAAGACTCAATTGCCAATATAATGCATCACATGACTGTCACTATGCAACAATTTAGGAAATCCGTTATTTTGGTTATTTCATAGAAATAAGAGATGTGTTATGAATGCTATTAGGCCCGTGAAGTCGTTGTAATTCGACTTAATTATGTATTTTAGAGCAACATTAGGCATGTGCTTAAGCAGCCTCATCACATATAAGCCTGTTTGAGTTTACAATGCTGTTTGTTTATTATTTTAGGTATTAACATAAAACAGGCAGATTAAGTCACTTGTATGTATTTACTTGTACCTATTTATTAAGATAAAGACAGATAGACAGATTAAGAGTGAGAGTATGAAGAGAAAGCTATACAATTTTAAGTAGATCTTCTAGTTTTCAATATTTTCCTTTTTCAAGCATATATATTTATATATATTGTTGTTGTCCCTGTGTCTCTCTTATTGCATTCTTGATAATAATAACTTCATCACTGATACCTTAAAAGAAAAAAAGAGCACACATTCTGATCAGAAAACACACCAACAGATAAACTCCGAGGTGCAACTCGCCAATGTTTTATTATAATAAATACAAATATACATATTTCACAAAATCACAAAACAGGTGAATTCAGGGGAATTTTCAAACAGGTTAGGCCTATGCTATTTCAAAGGCTTTCAATGCCACACAAGCACAGTGACAGTAGTGGGATACCAATCATTGTCTGACAACACTGAGGATAGTCAATGATACGTTTGTACATAAGAACCTTTAAAGGATCAAATAAGTATGTTCATAATTCCAAGTGTTTATATGACTGTTAAACTTCAACATTTATTCACAATTTACATTTTTCTTTTACGAATGGACTAAACATTAAGTTAGAAAGTACAACAAGTGATGTGTCCAGTACTTCTCCTAAGACTTTACGCAGCAGTTTTGTGGCCCTGAGGTTGTCATAATCCATATTTGAAGCAGGGTATAGAATAAGTGCCAGTAGTGGAATGGAAGTCTTTTCTGTGTTGCTCTCAGATCGGTGACACCTCTTTCTCCTCTGACGCAGAAGCGGGTGATAGAGACTCCTCGTCCTCTGACCTTGGATAGTCTGTGTGACTGCTCGTGCACTTGCAACCGCTGTGCGCGCTCCTCTGGGTGCCTTTCCCCTCCTTCTTGTGCTTGACCCTGCGGTTCTGGAACCAGATTTTCACCTGCTTCTCCGAGAGGTTCAAATACGTCGCGATTTCGATTCTTCTTAGTCTTGAAAGATACATGTTTGATGAAAACTCCCTTTCCAGTTCCAAAAGTTGCGTGCTGGTGAAAGCCGTGCGCATCCTCTTGCCATTCTGTATGTGGCTACTCTCAGAGGCGCCTGTTGGACAAAAATAAATGTTTAGTCAGTCATTTAGGTTCATGTCAATGTTATATGGTTGCAGTCCACCGATGCAAGTGGCATAACTCGTAATATATCATCAAAATAACACTGCGCGTAAAGGTGCGAAAAGGTGGATACATTGTCGATAATCCTGAAATTGTCTGAAGGTGCGTTATAAAATGTAACTTATTCGAAGAGGAATTGGAAATGGTTCTAGTTGTGAATTTAGGTGAAAATCGGTGACTTACCTATGGATAGACAGTGGTACCTCCTGGGGTCTGTGACGCTGTAGTTGGGCGTGCAGACAGGTGTGTGTCCTGGGTGTGCCAAAGCTGGAGACTGTTGATGGGCTATTCTTTGACAATATTGCGCCTCCGCTCCCGGGAACTGGCTCTTCAGCATGGGAATGCCGGTGCGTGGAGAGTGGATGTGGGACGTGACGCACAGCGGGCAGACACAAAAAGTTCCACTCTTCCTTGACGGGCACACCGGCGCGGTGACAGTCATTACGCTTGGAGAGTGCATGCTGATGGGGATAAGGAAGTCCTGACCAGGGTGCTCAGGTGGCCCAGGTCGCACCGTATCCTTGATTATCAAAGAGTCAACATAGAAGGACCTCGACATTGCTGCACCGTGATGAGTGGTCGCTCCTTGCGCAAGATGATGTCTGTTTCTCATCTGAAGCCCTCGGGATCTCAGAAGATGCTTATGTTTGATGGTTCAACAAAAGGGACCCGAAGAGGGCTGGCCCAACAGCGTCACCCACGTGCGCACCCGGCTCCAAGGGTTTATACTGCAAGTGACCCAAACCACGTGATGTCTCCCTGAACTTCCAATCACAATTTCCAGATTTACTCATTTTATTCCAAAATCTTGACAAGTGTGGGATGCAAGCAAAAAGTATGAATTAATATTGTATTTTCAGAACTTTCTTCAACAGACACTTTTTTGGTAATAGGCTATTTCTAGACCACATTACAATCAATAATTGACAATAACTTTTAATTCAATGGGCATCAAGCAGAAATGTTAAGTTATCATTAACTCATTCTGAATAATTAAAACAAATCCAGGTCAATACATAATATTACACAACCAATTGCACTGCTGCTAAAATAGTCTGTCAAAATCTTAGCTGGTTTGATTGACATCTAAATTTACAACGACTACACATCTGCAGAAGGTAAACCAAATATCTTTATGAATCATATTCAGTGCATTTGCTAAAAAATAATTTTGGAAATACTTCCATGCACTTCTTAACACTCCAAAAACCACATAGGACAAATTATTGCTTAACTGTGAGCAGTGAGCCAGAAGTGATAAAAGCATAGACCAAGCCCAGTGATAACCCTATCCAACTAATACAGAAGTAGGCTATAGGATTTCCCATTGCATAATAAGATAAGCAAACAGAATTAATGGGATTTTATAATTATTTTCTTTATTCCTTATTCAAGTTTTAAATTAATGAGCATTAACTTACTTGAATTACTATTTAATTAGTCCAGAATAATAGGCTACGGTATATTAAAAGCTAATTTATACGGTGGATGCTATCCAGATACTTCTATTTGTTAGTCAAGACATTTGTGGAAATGCGCTTTTCTGCAAATTGTGCATGTGACTCAGAACTAATTGCTCTATCGCCTAATCATAGGCAACTTTGCGTCCGGTTGGTCAAGATTTCACGTCCAGCAATTAAAGAATTATGAACTGCTGCCCAGTCTGGGCTGTGGCAATTTGATAGCGATTAGGATTCAATTAGAAAGTGTTTATTATGGTGGGTCTGTGCCGGGTAAACAGGCAGCTATTTCAGAAATGCGTTAATCCTTCATCTTGTGACAATAATTAGCGAGTTTGATCCCCAGGCGGGTCACCGGTGGGTTTAGCTTCTGCTTTCATCTGCTAAGTAACGCCTAGAACCTCCAGACAGAGGTAGGGAGGGAGGTGAGCAGTGCGCGCCGTCAGTAGGTTATGGTGCAAGCCTATTTCAGGTGCAACACAATCATTATTTTCTTGAGCAGCAGGCCTACAAAGACACGAGTTCCCCATAAATTCCAGCAGGCTAGGAATTATTTTGGAACTAATGTTATATTTAGCCAGTAACCCACAGTTTCTTTCTTTCTTTCTTTCTTTCTTTCTTTCTTTCTTTCTTTCTTTCTTTCTCTTTTATTTTTTTATTATACTTTTATTTATTTATTTATTATTTATTTATCCTTTTTTTTCCCCCTTTGGTTATGAAAGGCTCCATTCCTAATTGATGGGAGCCACCAGTGGGCAACCAGTGTGGTCATACGAAATTCATTACAGCCTTTGAGAGGGTTAGAATATGACTTTAAATTCCGATAATGATATTTATATAAAAAAACAAACACGTCTGTCACGCAGATTGTAATTGCTATAATAAAGTGAACACAGCGTATGACACGGGAGGTGCACTGAGTTGTTGTTATGGTACGGATAACCATTTCAAACGAGAGAGAGAGAGAGGGAGCGAGAGAGAGAGGGAGAGAGAGCAAACCAGGCGGAATGATGCGTGGCGCGCGCCCTCATCACACTATCCTAGCTCTAATATTATTTTTCCATAATTCTGCACGATAAAATTTCATTGTCTATTAAGTAATCCCACAAATGAGATCCTTTATGAGGCTATAATGAGGCCTAATTGCCAGGACTAGTGGAGCCACGTGGAAGGATTTAGGAGGCATTAAGCCGTTGGGTACTGAGCACAGGCTGTTACCTAGCCATTACTTTCATAATTCAAGGAGAAAATTAGTCCATTTAAGGGAAAAATCCTTTGATTCTTTTTATTCTGCTCGGGGTGACAGGACTACAGTTTTGTCCGCTTCGGTTAAGAAGCCGGTGCAACAAATGGGGCCGTTACAAAATTACTCCCTTTAAACGTCCGAGATTGAAAAGAATTTCAGAAATCTGCAAAGCCCTGCAGGGCCCCACCTCTGACTTCCCTGCTCTCTCCAATGTTGTGTGACTGCTACTTCATAATTCAACAGTTAGTCTACTCTATTCACCCCCTATTCAAATCAAGTTGATGGGCCAATTAATCACTGGCCTATTCAATATAATGAATATTAAATGTAAATAACAGTATAACAGAAAAGTTAGTTCTCTTTTTAGTCCTTTTGAAATTAGATGAGTAGTTTTTTTCCCCCTCTCAGTGGGAAAACAAAATTCTGTAGCTTGTTTGTTGGTTAGTTTCTCTCTCTCTCTCTCTCTCTCTCTCTCTCTCTCTCTGTCTCGCTCTCTCTCTCTGTGTGTGTATGTGCGCGCAGCTTCTCCCAGGAGCAAAAACACACAAACTTGTTAAAGTGCAGTGCTGAAGCCCCCCCCTCTCATTCAGGTCCCATCCCATGCCATATTATACCGTGACGAAGTCCATTAAAGTTTTGTTGAACAAGCGTCATTAACTTGTATCAACGCCTTTTTACAAACGTTGCATTGTTGCGCAGGGCCGGCCTGCAGCCCATCTTGGCCAATACAGTGGATGATTTGCCCCTTTATTAGTTACCAGGCAACTGATCCTGAATACCAAAACTCAAAGGAAACACTCTGGTCCGCCATATAGTTTTCAATGGCGATGGGAAAATGAACAATGATCCTGTGGACAACATAATACCACGCAATGACTTTTCATTAACAATTATCTGGTTCATGTGAATAGCAGCTGCAGTGGCCACTCTCCATCTCATGGCTTCCAAATAAAGAGAGGGAGGGAGAGAAAGAGCCTTGGAGTGAATAGGATCCTGCAGGAGTCAGGGGTTCATGGTCTCCCTGAATGTGGAGTCTAATTTATATCTCAATGAATAATTAGATTTATATGCAAAAATGAGTTTGAAATAATTACATCTTGAAATAGCGTGACAACTTAGCCGGATAAACAAAGAAAAGCCTTCCCTTCAAGTCCCGCTCACCAGACGTTTATTAGCTTCTCGAAGTCGCCTGTCAAGATCCATGACATCACTGGCATTTCATGAAATGTCATTGCAAAAAAGTTGATTAGGGAAATGCTCCTCAACTCGTCACTTTTGACTACAGAACTACAGTATCTTATTTTCTAAATTGTGAGTAAAAGAAAGAAAGCATGCAGGACACATCAAGCCTTTAAACATCGTCCTCGAACACATAAAAATGTTTTCCATGATTGTGAATAGACAACACTATTCAAGACAATACCCCTCAGTGCTATAGAAAAGTAAAGTGACAGGCCTAGCCCGAAAGGAGGCTGGTGAACAAAGCCAGCGAGGGCCATGTCGATGGGCTATAGAGATGTCCTGCACCAGGCTGCCTCTAATTAGGGAGCCCGTTCTCACTCTCACAGACCAGACACTCCAGACTGAAGTGTGCCTGTCCACCAAGGAGTGTCTGGATGTCCACACTCCACACAGGCATACACAGGACTATGTGTCTGCGCTCGATAGCGCACACAATTAACAAGAGTAGAGAAGGAGATAAACAGCGAGTGATAGTGACGCTGTTCCCAGAGAAGTGTCTTTATTAAAGCTTCTTGTTAAAGCCCTTCCGTCTCCTCTGTTGTTTCCAAAAGACTAAGCAAATGCCATCGCAGAGACAAAATGAGCTACAGCCCTTATTTCAATCTCCTCTTGCTTGAGTTGTCAAACAGTCCTGAATATCCATCCGCGTCTTAATAAGTAGATATTTCGTTGGTCGCTTTCGCAATGCTTCCCTGCCCTGTCCTTATTGCAGCACTTATCATTTATTGTTGTTGAAGCTGAGGGCTTGTTTTTGATCCACTCACTGGTTTCTCAGGACATCAAGATGCTGCTGTATCTCAGTTAATGGTTGGCCTTTCACAAAAAATAATTACGTTGTTAAGATTTATAGGGCACTGCACTGCAAATTTCATCTGAACATGTATTCCAGCTATGTTTAAGATTCAGAGCATTTCTACTAATTAAAAAAAAAAAAACTCAGGTTACAAAAATTATTTTCTTTTCACACACTTAGGTCTTACACATTAGAATCAGGAGTGGCTGTAAACAGAAGCCAGTCAGTTTCCTTGTGGAGAGCTTCAGGTTCTTACCCCTCCTCAGCCCAGAATAGAGATGTTCTGACTTCACGTGAGACTTAAAACAGGAAGTGCATCAAAAGAATGAGTGACAGGACTCCCTCTACCCAGCTACCCGACCAGCCTCTCCCTGGACATAAAGGAGGTGATATTGTAACCGTTTTCTCCCTTTTTCAAAGGGGAAATCCCTGGGATTGAGCTTGTGTGTTGGAGCGGAATCAGACTGGAATGTGTGGCCCGGCCATGTCTTTTGTCACCAGGCAGTCAGTGAATAGACACGGCCGACAATCTCTCTGCCCCCTGTTTATCACACCCCGGAGAAGCAAACAAACCAACTGCTTCATCCTCATATTATCATAATCCAGAACCTTATACCTGCCAATCACCTCCCCTGTCTGGTGGGCGGTTCTCCGGATACAGATTAAATCCTATCCCTGGCTAGATTTTCCATTGAATAAAGTTAGGACAAAGAGAGGAGACACTGTCTTAAGCTTGCAACTAGAACTTGTTTATTGAAGGACAACATTTTGCTCACAAAGGATCTTCTTCAGGGCCTCAGAGACCTATATTAACTTGTTGAAAAGGAATAGAATATGGGACCTTTAAGCCCTTTGCTGAAGTAGAAATTGTCTCTGTTTTTGAAATTCAATCAAGTCATACATTTCAGGTTGCAAAATATATCTAAAATGGATACATAGTAACCTTGCTTTGGAATGACACCCTTCAATGAGTCCTGGATTCTGATGTTATTCAATGGAGTTGAAAATTGAATAACTTCAGAATCCAACCAAAAACATTTCTTCTTAAAAATTTAACATTTTTGTGAGCAAAGGGCTTAAAGGTCCCATATTCTACTCTTTTTCAACAAGTTAATATACTGTAGGTCTCTGAGGTCCCCAAAACATGTCTTTTAAGTTTTTTTGCTGAAAATACCACTCAGATTATGCATTCTAGCATGCCTCTATACCCCTCTGTTTCCTGTCCTTCCATGAACTGGAACAGGAACTGCGGCGCACGCCTAGCTCACAAAACTCAGATCAAACTGTCAAATGAGGTGTTGCAGATCAAATATGAATTAAGATCCAGCAATTGCATATCCTATTTCTTGCCTAAAATGTTGTCAGAAACATATTTTAGTGATCCGTTTAGGGGGAAAAGAGAACGTTTACGAGCGGGCCGCCATGTTGTGCACGCGCACTCCGGAACTGGGGCACACGCCTGGCGTCATAATACGTTGATTGTGGCTACAATTCTGAATGGCTTCTTTCAATAGGGAGGGTTCTTTTCACAGCTGATCTGCAGAAACTGCACTAAGTATATATTTCACATTTTCTCAGTGTTGGGACAACACCTCATTGTATAAAACCAATGCAAAACACAGGAAAAGGCCATTTTTAGATTAGGGGACCTTTAAGATAGCTGATAATGTCAATAGCATTCCACAATGTGCTTTACTTTCATGTCACCAACAGGCACGTTTTTCGTGTAGGAAAGTATAGGAGTCAACATTTTCAAATGGTGGGTTTCTCATTTTGTAATGGAACTCTTCATTTGCTATCTTCATCCAACAAACTAAACTTATAACTGTGTATACTTGTAGTTCTTGAGATGGGCCTTGGTTTCAGGACTGGCCTTAATACCAAAAACTGATGGTCTTGGTCTTGGTCTCAGTCTCGGCCATACATTTTTGGTCTTGTCTTGGTCTGGCAGGGATCCCACATTTCTTTGTCCCTTCTCCTTTATTCAATGCTTTTTTATATTTGTATGTATAATCAATCAATAAGCCAAACACAACTTTTCTTCTGACACTGTGATCTGCTTTAGTACTGTATAGGCTGTATGGTATATGCATTCTGAATGGAAAATAATTGCATAGCATTGTAGTATGTCATTAATATAGCAGTTTTCAAAAGATTTGCACGCTATTCTATTCTCAGTCTAGGGAAAGACAACTTTTTGGGGTCGTGGCCATGACCTTGTCTTTTTCAGTCTTCATCTTCACTTGATCTCGACTAAAAACAAGTGGTGACTGGAGTGGTCTTCATTACAACACTGGTTAATAATCTAATTTTATTTCATATAATTTCAATCTATCTCTCTGCCATTGTTATACGTTAACAGGATGTTTACAAAGACTGGCCACGACTCTCATGGGCTAACATTTGTGATGTTCAACAAAGTGACACAAGACTTCAAAGAAGAGGGAGTTTACTTCTAAATAAATAATAAATCTTTCAGATTTATTTATTTTCTTTCCGTGCAGATTTCCCTCCTCCAGATGAAGTATTGATAGGGAAAGTGTCATGTAGGCTAGAGTGTTTCGTTATGTTGATGTTCATCATTGCCTGTTACTGTCTTTCAGACAGCATGTCCCTCCATCCTCATCCCTCATCCATTTCCCCAGTAACTCTGTATTTGGGGTCAACATAGGCTCTGCGCTCTGCCATGCCCTCCTCTGCACTATAATGTCTCCTCACCCCTCCAGATAGACTTACTCACACATCACTTAATTGAAATAGTGTCTGCATTTTTCCAGCCATTATTCAAAGTGTTCCTCTAATGTGTCTCATTGGAAGACGTGCTGAAGTTTGAGGGACATAGAGGGCCGGCTGACAGGCATCCAGCGCCACTCTAAGACTTTGCTTTTGTGTGCGCTCATTTGGACAATCAGAAGTGCATCTATCTGATTTCTACCCCTATTCCTTTGGTTGCTATCATCTTTAAAGCGGTTGGCGTTTCAGTGTTCATTTATATTTATTCATCACTTCTGTAAGCACAAGCCAACATAATTGAAATCCTCTACATATTTTACATAATGATGAATGTGGTCTGTCCAGTAAGTGCTTGTGACTTTTCCCCCAGTCTAATAGGGAGGAGGCAGCTTCAGCTGTCTGAAGGAGAGAATACACTCAATTTCAGCCCCCAAGAATCATAGATGTAAAGTTTAGTTTTTACCTTTTGGGCAGTATCACGCACGCCAAAATACTTTTCTATTAGTTAGTGACTGTAACTCTTGAAATTATTTGTTTTGTGGTCAGACAATCAATTTATCATTGGCTACTTGGAACTTAAAGTTCTCAAAAAGTGCTTTTTATCGCCAGTGACTTTGCAAAATACAGCCACTGTAGGCTTATTTACCGTACAGCAAAGCTAATCTTTCTGTTAGTCATTTACATTATAGCAGAGGTGCGGATCTGAGACCTTTAAGGATTTAGCTTGTACGTCACCAGGTCTTATTGTTTCTGAGCTTTTATATATTTATGAAGTAGAATCCATGCATGCTTTCTGTGTGTTCCACTGCTTGCCTTTGATGCCATGGTGGAGTTTAGTTAAGTAGTCTTTGAATGCATGGGGCGGTATGGGATAATGTGAACTCAAGCAAAAGTTAGTGGATTAGGGTGTTTTAACAGGATATGCCCAATTAAGATTACCCACAATGATGAGAGTCATAATGTGGTCCAGATTAAGATTTAACCTCACAAGTCATAAAGGGATATTATAGAACAGATTTGCTGTTTACAAAAAATCCATTCTGTCAGCATTCAACAGAAACTGTATACGTATCTCCAAAACATAAACTTTTCATGATATGAGAAAAAGTGGGTTGTTTCTCCCATTCACATGCATTTTTTGACATTTGACAATCACTGGTTTACCCTGGTTGGTTGTGAAATCTTTTCTAAATGTGAGGACAATGTCAGCTGTCAATTACAGTGAAAAAAAAGAGAAAGAAGATACATGTGAGATTGATAGTTTCTGCATAATGCTGACCATATGAGTCCATGATTAGTCAAACTCTATTAGTCGGAGTGTAGAGTGTCACTTGCACACAGAGCTGGTGTGTTGATCAGAGCAGCAACTGGACCAAAAATGGAATGGTGCGCACTCAAAAAACTGGATTTAAAAACCTTCTTTTTTGAAGATAGATTTTATTCTCTGGGAAGAAGCACACTGTTATAAATCTTCAAAGACATATGAATCCATTTTTTCTTATTATGCCTCTTTTTTTTTATTGTTTAGGGCAGACCATTACATTTTTGTTCGACCTCAACAGTCAACATGAGCTGCCCCAGGGAGCCATAGTCACCACATGGTATTCAACCTTTTTTACTCATAACTGGAAAAAAGAAAGAAAAAAACATCTAATTTCTTCAAAATTGTTACCATTGATACAAAACATAATATGACCAGCGTCCACATCCCTATGGTTCATATGTGTGTGAAAAGGGTGATTTTTAATCGACAGGTTTTCAAAATGAAAGGAAGTGTGTGATGTGACAGCAGATGTCAGTCAATAATGAAGGAAAATGTTTGAACAATGTGAAATACTATTTTAATATCCTAAAGTCTTCTTCTTCTTCTTCTTCTTCTTCTTCTTCTTCTTCTTCTTGCCACTCCACTCACCACTACCCACACAGCACCAGTATGAATTTACCGTAGGGGATATGGAGGGAGCTGTGGTAGTCACTGGGTTGAGGGCATCACAAGGTTTAATAGCATCGAAAGTCATGAAGTGTTTTAATCCTCACAGAGCTTATTATACAACAGGGGGCTAATTGTGTGGCAGGAGGTAGTTTAGGACATCACATGAACTGGCTGGGTGCTCAGTGGGCTGCTGCATCCCATCTCTCTTGAGTCGTGGAGCGTAGCAGCAGCACAGAGCCACCCTCAGGAGGAACAATGTCCCAGAGGGGAGAACCGGGCTTTTACTCTCTGCTTGTCACTTCACTGGTGCTCGGCCACTCAGGCACTTGTGTTTGTTAGAGCAGTGGTTCTCGACGAGGGGTCCGGGGACCCCCAGGGGTCCTTGAGGAGGTTTCAGGGGGTCCCCAGACACCATTCACTATTTCATTCACTAGAAGTTAGCCCAATGAGAGAATATACATGGCTCTTATAAGAGAGTCATTTGATCGGTTTCACTTTCTCCATTGGTTTCTCCTCAGCTACAGTAGACAGCTATAGAATTCTGGACTTAATCATATCTAACAACAAACATCTTCTCTGATGGGGGTCCCTGAGACAAAGTCTTATAAAATAGGGGTCTGCCGCCTAATGTGTATCAGTTTGGGGGTCTTTGACATGAAAAAGGTTGAGAACCACTGTGTAAGAGAGATAAGTTTAGAGGCCTCTCATTAGGCCTAGGTGATATGGAAAAAATAAATATGATATGATATGATTTCTTCCGAGGGAGGTTTTAAATATATATATATATATATACATATATATATATATATATAGGTTACTGTATATCACAATATCTGCTTATGAGTGGAAAGAAATCACATGTTGGATAACCCAGTTGTTATTCATGTTGGACTGCTTTGTGGTGGGATGTGTGATATAGTATCAAACTGAAACTGTAGCTGTACTTTTAAACTGACATTCTCCATTGATATTACAGAAATTACTTTCTAAGAAATGTATTTGCTTTTTAATATTAATTTAGACAAAATTATGTATCATGATTTATTATATAAAAAAACCCACAATATGTTGACACGGATAGATGATAAACGATACATATCGATACTGTGTATATTGTCCAGCCCTACTAATATACTCATCGTAGAGCCAGGTCTCTGGAAGTTATGCTTTCATCATCAGAACATTCATCTCTGTTGTTTTACAAGGGATGTTATTTCATTAGTAGTTCTACATTATTGCGTTCATTTCACCACCCTATTCTTTTCCCAGTGCAATGAGTTCCTTTTGTAGCTGTTGTGAATATATCCGTAGACAGTTGAGGTCAGGGCCAAGAGCTCATGTCTGCATCATCCCAGCTCTGAGCCAGTCAGATAAATGGAAAGTGTTTGGAGGGTGTCTGAGCTTTGTGTTTGCACAGAGTCACAACTTT